>JABSMS010018728.1:0-54659 GCA_018902275.1 Aleiodes sp. PSUC_FEM 10030003
TAAAAAAAATGAGTTAAATCTATTCTCAACTGTACACAAGAAAGATAAACATTGTCAAAGTTTGACGTGTGTAAATTACGAATTAATTAAGAATAAATAGTAAGAGATAAAAACCCTGAAAATCATTAGTTATCCCTGTTTTTTTTGTTTTCAAAAACCTTTCAAAATTGAATCATCTTCTCAGGACACAGGAGAAAAAATCTTTCCCACAGTGTTGTACCTGTCCGTCGACAGTCCATAAAGTCTAGATTCTCCCACCCCCGAAAAGAAAAAAAATATAATATCACAGATTTATTCGAATGAATCATCAGTATCCCACAGGGCACAATTCACTCAAGACAAAGGAAGGAGGAGAAACGATGAAACTTGGAGAAAAAAAAATTGAGAATTCTCGAAAGAAACTTATTGTACCTTAATAAACATTCATAATTACAACAATTGCATAAAGTGGCTAGAAAGAGAAAAAGTTCTGGAATATGCGTTTCCTTAGAATAAATTGAGACGAAATGGATATTCATTAAGAACTTTTTGGATGATTCCATTGAAAAGCTGAAGAAATTTCCGATAGAAGAAATGTTTTAGGATTTATTTTCAGAGATTTTCTAAAAATGTTTTTATTAAAAATTTCAGGCTGCTGAACGAGTTTGGAAAAAATGGCAAAACCAAATGAATTATGTTTCTAACACCGTGAAAAATATTTAGTAATTTCTTTTAGGAATTTAGTGAGTTTGAGAAAATTAAATGAATAAAGCTGCAGTTTGTTCACCGGAGATTGAGTAAAAATTTCTAATATTTTTTTCAGTATACTAATCCTGAACAAATTATAGTTGAAGATTCTCATTCGGCCACGTCTCTTCCGGTAGCTCTATTCAGTCAAAAAGAAATTAAATATTTATTTATCTCAACAAAAGGATTCTCCTAATGATTATGGAATCTCTCGCTATAATTGTGTTTGAATGACTCTGTATGCTCAAAAAAATTCAAAATTGTCTCATCATTTTCCACGGAGCTATTGCATTCCTCAGTAAACTACGTGTAAACTTATTTATGAATTCGTTGAAAACTTTCTCAATTTACCAAAAATTTTACTGATTGATTAAAATAATATTATAAACATAATTCATTTGCTTTACTGCACACTCCAAATCTTTCAGTTTTCGCTTAAACAGCTTAAACATGAGCTTGTTTCTCATAAATGAGTGGTTTTGAATCATTTTTTTAAGAGATATGGATGAAAAATTGATTTTTATCAAATGAGTTATAACTTCCTCAAAAATCCATTCAAGACCACCCAAATCGATAGGAAATGGACTCGACTTCAAACTGGTTTAATTTTTTGCGCTACGAAATTTAGAACCGAAGATATTTCCAAAAAGCTGAAAATTTTCGGAAATAGAATGAGTCAAGTGTTCGGTGAAACGTTTTTCGGTGGCATGATTGTCTATAAATTCGCGAAATTATATTACCGCACCCCCATTCTCCTGTTTTTTTTCTAATGTTTTGTGAATTTTCATAAACCGTAGAGAACACGCAAAAAAATAGGTGTACGCTACTGAAAATTTGCGAGTCAATAAATAATGATGCCATCGTCAAACGTTATATTTTCACGCATTATTCAGATAAGTAACAATTCTCCGAAAAATTATGAACAATAACTAATAGCAGCAATACATCCTTAACTACTAAATAGAATTTCGAATTTTTGAATTCCCAACAGTACAAAGTAGCCTTGAGCAGTGAATAATATCTATGTTTCATCTTGCAAATTATAATTGTTACTATACTTCGCCTTAAAAAAAAATTAACTGGAGAATTTTTAAAATTAACCCCCAAAGTATTTCCCTACCCAAATAAAAACCTCAAATAAAAGGTAAATCGTTTCGTAATGAGCAAGAGACTGGAAAAAACGAGGGGGAGAGTTTATACGTTCGGGTCTCTTCTCGAGTGGGTCTTTGTTTTAGAATGCCCCTTGGGGTTCTCCGACCCCCTCCCCCTGTCCTTCCCCCACCTCCTTGAGTGAGCGTTTTACCACACAGGTAGAGAATGCGGTTCGCTGTGATACACAAGGCCCCCACCCTCATTCGCTTATTTTCCTCTTTTTTTTCTTCGCTGCCCCTCTCCCTCTCATTTCTTCTTCTCTCTTTGGGGGCCCTATGTCCCCTTTTGTGCACACACGGGAGTCTTCTCCCCCTGATTTTTATTTTTTTTTACCCCCAGACGCACGAACCCAGTGGACCCTCCCCACTGGTCCTCGTGCCATCATCCTTTAGCCTCCAATCGTTTTCTCCATCGTTTCTTTGCTTTTTATCGTCCTTTTTGTTTCAATTTTTTTCTTTTTAACATTTTTATTTCCTCCATTCTCTCCATACCGCCCATCTATTCCCATGGATAAGGCCCCGCAACAGCTATCCAACCAGGTAATGGCTCTATTCCCAACAGATAAAAATACCCGAAGAGAGAGAGAGATAGAGAGAAGATCGATCTACATGACGGCAAGAAACGACTCACAAAGAATCTCTCCTCTTTTATCTCTCTCACTGCTTCTTCTTCCCCTCTATCACCCTTGTTCACAACGGGGATCTCTTCTTCCTCTTGTGTTTAAAAATTTAACAACCCTAATGACAATTTCAGGTAGTCTAGCACACGCACACAAAAAAATTCGTGTACAAAAACATGCCGACTTTTAACGGGATAAACGTGTTACCCTACGTGGAGGGTGGAAGTGAAAATAATGGGAAAACATGTTAATGCTTTTTAGGAACTCCTGGAATTTTTTTAAGAATCAAATTCCTTTGGGGAAAAACGAATAGTTTCAGTTGCCAAAGTATTGAGAGATTATGCTATTGTCACGTACCTTGTCTTCATATTTCGATGGCGAATAAAACATTTGCGAATGATTTCATTGATTGAGCTTCATTAATTTAATTCGATTGTTGAAAGGCCATCATCGTAATTGTTGATTCATTATTATTTGTGATTAATCGCTGACGAGACGGAGAAAGTTGAAACGTTTGCGAGGGAAGACGTTTGCTCTTGCCGAATGAATTCCAGCGACAGAGCCGCCATCTTGTGTGGGGGAAGCACAAGCAGATAATTCTCCAGAAAAAGTACTGAATAATGTTACTAGTCGAATTTTGAGGTTAGTATAGAAACGTAACGCTGTGTTTGCGTATGCGAATGCACTCTTCCTTTAGGTATTCGATAGAAAAATAATTGATTGATCATAAAATTGTTATAATGGGCTCAAGTAAGAGGCACAAATCAGATAAATCCCGTGAGGTTAAAAAAAGACGTCACAGAAGTAGGTCCCGTTCGCGTTCACGATCGAGATCCTATTCACCTGATAGGCACAGTAGGCATCACAAGAAACACAAGAGGAAAGAACGAAAGGATTATGATAGTGATGGTAAGTTTATTCCAAAAATTCAGTAGTAAAGTGGCGAAACGAGATAAAGAATCTTCTTTGAAATATTGCAAAAATAATTGACATAGATAAATATTTGGGAAAACTTTTTTTAACTCTGATTTTTCTCTTGAAAAATTCACTTTCCTACGAAAATTCTCCTATCTTGATTATTTTCAGAGATATTTGATAGAAACCTGTATTTAAATAAAAGACTAACTCTACAATTTTACGTTGAGATTGCTTTTTTTCTGATATAACTCGAAAACTATGAAGATTAGAAAATTTTGATGAAACCTGTTTTGCAGTCCTTTCTTTCCATGCAAGAAAGGTTTCTACGAAGAATTTCCTCATTTCGCTTGCCATTAGCCACTTTAACTACTCAATTTAATATTGCAAAAATATAAAAAAATCTTGAGAACCAAAATTATCTCAGAGATTCCGTTGTTCACAGTCTGTTATTTCCAGTGGAGATCGTCAGTGCGCCACCGCCTCCAAAGATATCAAAAATACAAGAAGATCAACCTCCACCGCCGCCGCCAAAGATCTCAACAAAACCAAGAACACCATCGCCAAAAGGCGGTGGTGCTGCCCTGAGTTGTTCAATCGAGGAGACAAACAAGTTACGTGCACAATTAGGGCTAAAACCCCTGGAAGTTGAGTCAGGACCATCCCAGGATGATCCAAATAAGCTGAAGGATGATCTAGGTGAATTTTATCATAAGCCAGCGGAGAATGCAGCTAGTACAGCGTTGACTGAGAAATACCGCGAGAGACTTGATGTTCATAAGCAAAAACGTAAGATTGAGGCTAATTTATCAAAAGTGCAGTTGCTTGGTGATGATGATGAGGTTGATGATGCCAGTGCATGGGTCGAGAAGAATCGCAAGCTTGTTGAGGAAAAGAAGAAGGCAGAGGATAGAGCCAAATTGCTGGAGGAAATGGATGAAGTCTTTGGAATTGGTGATTTAGTGAAGGAAGAAGTTCAGATCGAGCGAAAAAGCGCGTACACTGAGAGGGATTTGAAGGGACTGAGGGTTGAGCATGACATCGAAACATTCTCAGAAAGAGCCATAATCCTGACGTTAAAGGACAAAGGTGTTTTGGACAAGGAAGATGATGTCCTAGAAAATGTAAATCTTCGAGACGACGAAAGATACAAGAAGAGTGTTATCAACAAAACCAAAAAACCCGGCTACGATGCTTACGATGAGGATAACTACGATGATTTTGGTATGCCGAAGAACAAAGTGCTTGAGAAGTACGATGAGGAGATTGACGGAGAAAGGAAGGAATCATTTGCGCTTGGTATCGACAGTGCTCAAGAGGCATCGAAGAGACGCACAGAATTGATAAAACAAAAATTAGCCAACAAGAGATTGGAAACAATCAAGCCACTTGAATTGAAACTAGCCAGTGAATATTATACCGAGGAGGAGATAAGCACCAAATTCAAGAAGAAGAAGAGAAAGGTCAAACGATCAATTCGCGACAGTAAGGTTCTCAAGGTGGACGATTTAATTCCAGACAACACAGATTATCTACGTGATCTTGGCAGCAGGCGGCGAAAACGTCCGGAGGAGACGAGCGTAAAGGAGGATTATGATGAAATGAGGAGCGAGGAGGACTACAGGGAGGAGCGTTTGCTGAACATGAAGAAGGAGAAAATGAAGAAACTACCAGTCAGGAGCGTGGAGACCATTGCGAGAACGATTAAGAGAGAGACTGATGATGTTGATGATGCCTCTGGGTTTATAACGATGAATGCAACTGCTGAGTTCTGCAGGACACTCGGTGATATACCGACTTATGGATTAGCTGGCAATAGGGAGGATAACGATCAGGAGATGATGGATTTTGATGAGCCGGAGTCAAAGGACGAGATTATGGAGGAGGAAGATGATGGCAGAGGCGCTTGGAATACGGTTAAGATGGAGGAAACTCTGGCGGAACCCATTACAATCGAAGCTGCTATTCTCGATGTTGAACCTTCATTGGGCCAGGGTGTTGGTGGCGCATTGCAACTGGCGATGAGCAAAGGTTATCTGCAAAAGGAAGACACCAATAGGCCATCGATAAGTCGTTTTGCGCATCTTCAGGCACAGAATTATTCGATCGAGGATAAGACTTACGGAGATGATGATAAATTTGGCCGGAGAGACAGATTCAATGGACCAACTTCGGACTTCAAGGAGAAAGATGGATTCAAACCTAATCCAAAGCTTGAGTATATTGATGATGATGGACATGTACTGACGCCGAAAGAAGCCTTCAGGTATCTGTCGCACAAGTTTCATGGCAAAGGACCTGGAAAGAATAAAGTGGAGAAGAGAATGAAGAAGGCAGAACAGGAGGTACTTATGAAGAGAATGTCTTCTACGGATACTCCGTTGGGTACGTTGAATCTTCTTCAGGCCAAACAGAAAGAAACGCAGTCACCATTCATCGTGCTCAGTGGCAGCAAGCAGATGCAGAACACAACGATTTCTAAGAGCAAACACTGATTTATGAATTTAAAATTTTCTGTTTCTTTTTTCATTGCCAATTGTAGGAATTTGTGGAGTCATTGAATGTGTAAATAGATTTGTAAGGATTACATTTTTATTTGTGACACTTATCGGTGAATTGGGAAATTTAATAAACAAAATTATTGTGAGAATCTAAATCATTGAATTTATCGACGATGTGAGGAAACCGAATCAAATTTGAGGGTTTTGTTTGCGAATTTTTCAAGAATTATCAATAGTGATCCATTTTGCCTCACGGGTGCTTTTTGGGACAATTTGAGAAGGATAGATAAATTTCCGGAATTTTCTTTTTCTCAATCCTTTTTCTCGATAAAGGAAATCCTTACGAAAAATTTCTCTACCTTGCTTAGATTTCGAGGTATTCTATGAAACACATCCCCATTTCTAATTTACCTCGTATCCTTTCTGTCAGGGGAAAATAACCTGGAATTTTGTGCAATTAAAAACGTTAATGTCGCAAAAACAATAAATTTACTTGCAATAAAATTCATACACTTTTGTATATTAAATTGTTCCATCCATCAAAAGACTGCAAACAGATACAATAATCACGAGATTTATTGATTACGTGTTTATTCACTATTACAATGCATTAATAATGGTGCGTTTGGACGATGATTTTTCTACTACAAAAATGGTTTACATTAAATTTTTTTTTCTTTTATGAAAATGTTTTTCTCTATGAATGGATCCATATTGAAAAATGGGAATATTTTATAAAATCCTATTCTCTACGAAAAAATGCCCCGAAAAATTATTGATCACGGTTGGATTTATTATCATTCAGAAAACACTCTTAAATCCACATTAATTATCCATAATCAATCATCAATTACTTTCTGTATTCAAATTTGTTTTATGATTTTCTTCAGTTGCTACAAAAAATGCATTTTTTCCTTTCATTTTTCCTCAAAAATTTCACAATTAAGCTCGTTATCATTAACAAGAAAATCATTGCCTTCATTTATTTATTTTTCATTTTGTTCGATTCTTTTTAGAAATCACTTTATTCGTTTTCACAATGGAAGCATTCTACATTTTTTATCTCTAATCAGCAAGAATGTTTCTATTTTTCAAGCATCACAATATTATCTAATGTCATCAAACTAATTAAAATTAAAAAATAAAATATAACTGTATCGTTTACACTCTTCACTGGAAGTACGAGACGAGAAGTTGAATTGATTACAAGTAATTAATAATAACTTATGAAAAAGAAAAAAAACAAGACACACTCAACTAATTGTTCTGGGAAAATAGTAATTAATTCTACGGGGAAATTAATGATAACTCAGACTGATATAAAGGTAATGCCTCTTTGTTCTCTACTTCGTAATTCAAGGATTCATTTAATTAAGTAGTAAAGAATGAAATTCCATAAAATTTTCAATTCATCTGGGAATATCTCGGAAACGAAGCGAGATCCGGCATTTTTTTATGGAGAGAACTTTTGTAGAGCGCCAAGAGACCCATATAAAATGTATCTAGTCGTTTCCAAAATATCCCCAAGAAATAAATTTCGAACCTAAATCAATTTCGTTTTGTTCATTGATTGTACTTTGAAATTCGCTTTCTGAAAATATCTCGGAAGTGGAGTGAGGTGCCGAAATTCTTACAAGGGGCTTCATGCAGCGTGCAATGAGAGCTACAAAGAAGACCCTCCTAGAAAATGTAATTTCTAATTGTTTCCGAAATATTCCCAAAAAACTAATTTAAAATAAAGAAAATTTTGACTGAATTCTTAAATTTCAAAACAGAAAAATTTGTTGGCATTTTCAAACCAATGATATGAATAAATTCGAGTATCTTAAATTGTTTTAAAATCTTTTTGAGAAGAAAAAAAAACTTTTCTTTCTCATTTGAATATCATTTCGTTGATTTAAACTGACGAAGCACTTTTTAGAATTAAATTCTTAATTTTAATATTTATTAAAAACACAATCGAGACCATTGTTTGATTTTATGTTCGTTTCGTATCAAATCAGCTTTCTTTCTTTCCTCCATCAAGCTCATCACTCAAAGCACCATTAAATATTTTGGTATTAATTATCAAGCTCAGTAATTCATATCTATTTCCGATTTTTTTACAAACCATTTTTCACTGAGTGATGGCTCCGATCAAAGTACGATCTCGATATTTTTTTCCTACATTCATCATTCCCTGTACGTAATGAAACAAATCTTTGGCAGTTTATGTTGTTTGAAATTTTTTTGAGAATTAACGGTAAAGAAAAATTCACTAAAATTATTAATCATTAAAATAAAAAATCGAGCATTTCCATCAATTTTTCTGGAAATTCAACGAATTTTCACAATTTTTCTGCGCATGAAGCACCAAGCTTTTACACATAATTTTTCCTAATTTTTTAAACGTTTATTTCACGTATTCTTAAACATTTTTTGACTTTTAATTCATTTACTTATTTTTGAATGTCTTCCTCCAATTTATCACATCTATGATTTTTTTTTCAATTTCTCTTTCTTCAATTAAACCTAAATGAGGATATGCGGGTGAGATAATTAAATTGAGAGATATGTATCTACAAAGCGAATTAAAACTACTTGCAGACGCACGGCAACGGGTTCACTCTAATTGATTTCACAATTTATATTAATTTTTTTTTGTTTTTCCAAAAGGACCTTTAGGTTTTATTATGTTTTCTTGAGCAGGCAGTGTGTTCGTATCAAAAAACGTTCACAGGAAAATTAATTTTTGTTTAAATTTAAATTAAAAACAATTATTCAGAGATCCATCGATGATTTTAATTACTTTTTGATCTGTTTTGTGACAGAAAAACACGCAAACTAAATGAGTAGGGAAATTGTAAAATGAGATGAGGCAATGTATGATCGATTTTTCTTGAATATCTTGGAAACCAAGGGAGATGGAGATATTTTTGTGGCGAAAAGGATGAGAGCTACAAAAATTTCCCTATCTCACTGAAATTTCTAGATAATCTACAAAAACCGAATCTAAAGATATCTTGATTCTTCTCTTTACACAAATTCCCTACAAAAATTTATTAACTTTTTTTTACTGCAAAACACTTCTAGACGAGACTACTAGTTTTTCATTAAACGTGTAAACATCTATTTGGCACTTGACAATTTTTATTTTATTGCCTGAGTGGATTTTTCTCTAAATTAATGTGCCATCCTTTCAATTATTTCATTTGATTTAATATTAAAACTAATTTTCATCACTGATTTTCAGTGCACAATGAACTACGCTGGAACGTTCTATGTGCTGTTTAAATCTCGAATTTTTTCTCTTCAATTTTCATGAAAAATTTATTAATTTTGTGTTCCTATTATTTAAAAAATGCATGTTAGTATTATTTTTTCATCCTTTTGTACCTTCAACAAATTTTCCGAATGGAGGGAATCTATTTTTTCTTTGTTTGTTTTGTTTTACTTTCCATAATTCCAGTCAAAAAACCTCATTCTCAACTTAAATTTAAATTCCTATTTAATTATCTAAATTAAAATTGAATGGTTGCACCTTTTTCTTATCTTATGATAAATTAAACGATAATGGTGAAATGATACTTTTTTAAATTCATAATTGTTTGTAATATTAAAAAAACCGCGTCTCGTGTCAGTCGCTTATTTTTGGCTCCGTGAGCAGTGTCAAAATTAATTATTACAAATAAGTCCCGAGTGTTTAACAGTTGTGTTGATTTGGTGATCCACAACGAACTGGGACTTTGTTTGGATTCATCATCAATTCAATTTAATTTGTTTTTCCATTTTAGCTTCGTTTTTCTTGGTTAATGGGAATGGTTTTATTTAGCCCATTGGTGAACATTGGGGGTGAGCAAATAACTCGACGCTGGTATTATCAGTACAGTTAGCCAATGGCAGGTACTTACTATTCAGAGTGTTTTTGCTTTTTCGAGTAAATCGTTGATGAATTTCTACAATTGAAAAATGAAAAAAACAATCAAAATGAGGATCACATATTTTTTATAAACAGAGATAAAATTTTAGATGAGTTGTTGAGAAATTTACCTTGACATCGTGTGGTTTTTTTGCATCCACCAGCAATTCCTGTGATAGAATGGTTTAATAATGAATATTCATGAAAAGTTGTCAAACGACATGAATTAATTTGATTCTATGAATATTTCTGAAGCTTAGAGAGATAGAGAAATTTTTTGTCGACTTTTTTTCGGAAAAAAATTAAAACAATGAAAAAAGGTCCTTACAGAGATTTCGCTATCTTCCCGAGATTCTGAGTAATTCCACAAAAACCAAATTGAGAATAATTGATTTGAAAAAATAGATTTCTCCATTTAGAATAGAAAAAAAACTCACTTGAAGGTAAGATCGTCTGTGATCATCGCTGTCCATGTCCAGCAATTCATCGATGTCGACCTCTACCTCTCGACTTTTACCATTGTCACTCTGCACAATAGAAAAAAAAGAAAACAGAACAATTGAGTCGAAGAATAATAAATGAATTCAATACCTGAGGCTCACATAACTCTTTATATTTCAGATGAAAGAATGAAAAATAATTGATCGTATGGATCAATCATAATTGTCAAACTTTTCCAATCAATGAGCGATAAAAAGAATATTTTCTACTTTATCTTTGAAAGTTTCTCCCCTGTTTATATCGTCAAACAAAACAAACTCTGAATGATTCACAGCACAATAATTCCAATTCTTCTAAATCAATTTAATTTCTCCGAGTTCTCCATTTCCAGGTAATTCAATTCAGTAGTCAAGTGGTAGAGGAAGATAAGTCGACTTATTTTCAGCGTTAGTTTTTTGAAGATATTTCAAGAAGTAAGACCGTTGAAGAAACCAACTGCAGCCCAAAATTGATTTATCGTAGTTTACCACTTCGCTACTGAATTGTTCCTCAAAAACATTGGAAAATGCCACTATTCCTCCAAATAATAGTATATTACGATACAAGTGCAGAAAAGTACAGCCCAAGGCGCGTATCGTACAATATGTTATGTGGCCTTTTTCGCCCTTGTGTCATAAAATTAATTAACATGAATTCCTCTACAGAACTAACAAAATGGTGAGAGCAAAAAAGCCAAATTCAACATCAACTTATTTCAAATTTTCCCACCAATTAATTCCTTAATGAGATAATTTTGAAAAAAAATCCACTCACAGTTACTGACTCGTACAGCTTCTGCAGCTCGTCGAAGAGCCACATTTCAACCGCCAATCTCTTTCTAATTAACGACATTTGATGTGAACCATATTTAGCCGTGAGAAATTTCTCACGTCTCTCTTTAACTTCACCTTTTTCTGTAAATGCCACGTGCAAATTAGCCCGTGCTGGACTCCTCTCAGCCGCTAAAACACCGCCTCCCTCCATTTCTCAAAATAAACTTTTCTGAAAAAAGTGCAATAAACCAAAAGTAAATCATTGCATTACATTGCATAATCCAGTTACATTAATAAACAAATGGGGAAAAACAACTTTAATCATGCAATGAAAACAAAAATAAAATCGATAAACTATTTTTTCTCCTGAATTCTTTTGTGCCATGTCAATTGTAATTTGTCATTGATGCATCGTCATGAAATTAATCTCATTTTTAAACTCAATAATATTAAATCAATGACGAATTATATTTTAGCGGAGCAGTTTTTTCTAACAAAAAACGATTTCACTTTTTTTTAAAACAAATTAAAAATAATTTCTCCCCATTGTCTTCAATTCTTCGTTAAATAAAATAATAATGATAATCGTATCACAGCCAATTATTTTTAACAATTTATTTCACATCCTGGAACACGTAAGTCCCATGTCACGCAAGGAATCGTCTAACAACATACAAACACAGAAACGAAAAAAAAATTCCAATGGTTTTACTCACAATTTTCTTTATCTCTTTTACTCTCAGGATTAAACAAAAGATTGAGAGAATTTTCTGATTTTTTTAAATTCTGTTTTCAATAGCCCCGGTATTCTCGAGATGCTGACGACCCTCGCGAGTATACACAGACTCGAGTTAAAATACCCGTATTTTAATAATAATAGAAGAGAATTGAAACTGTACTTTAAACCTTTAACTCGAGATGCAATGTGAAAAACTTCGTGGCAACGGTTTTTCTCTTTCCGTTTTGATTAAAATGAGATGAAGATGTGCGATGAAAATAGAGAAAACAAATTTATCAACAAACCTCGGGTGGGCGATTTATATGTTTGACAACCACCACCAAAAATTTACCCGGCTCTAGATGGATATATGGGAGTATCACGAGGGGAAAAAATAGAATTATAGAATTATTATTATAGGATAGGAATACTCGCTGGACCCTGGGAGTAAACGCGCGTGGTTTACGCTAGAGCGTCCACTCGATTGACACAAAAGTTTTTTTTATTCTTTTCAACTCGCGTTTGCGTGCGTGTGTGATGATAAAGGTAGGTACCACAATGGACGCAATGTAAATTCGCCTTTAGGCCAAAAAGTTCGTTGTTTATTGCTTGTTTATTCCAGTTTCTTCTGTCTTGAGAATCGACAGACGCTTCTGCCTATTTTGTTAATGTTCATTTGTGTGCGAGTTTTATCAATGATTATTGGGAGTCCATTGGATACACTATGATGTTGACGATTCAGTGCGCCTGATGGATTTTTCTTAATCGTAATGATCGTTGCCCTTTGACTCGGTGTCATCCGATATTATTCATGAGAATATTCATTTTTCCGTTTTGTCTTTGTGATTGTTGAATTTTTGCATTTTCCTGTGCGTCACAAGGTGAATTGGATATGAACCAGCAAAGACCAAGTACGAGTCAGTTTAGGCAGATACCGGGAGTTTTAACAAAGTGAGATATTTAAATTTTCTTCTTCTCAATTTATTGCTAATTGTTGATGATTTTGTTTCGGGACTGGTGAGAATTAATTTTGGCTGATTGGTTGACAAAAAGTTCATTATCGCAAAAGATCTTGTGACCCAAATTGGTTCCATTGGTGGCAAAACCAGTTTTCCGTGGCTTCCAAGGATAATGGTTAATGGTTCAATGAGATGTTTCAATTCTTATTTCCAATTGGTTCTTTCGGGAGTATCCTGGAATTTAAGGGAGATACGGCAATTTTTACTATGATCCTCTTTGACCAGGTTAATTAGAACCACAAAAAATATTATCATGAAGTATGCTCTATCTCCCATGGATTCCGAGATATTGAAAATTTTCCATGAAGAAAAAATTCACAAATCAATCATTTAATCATTTTACAGCGGAGGCTCTTATGGACCAGGTCCAACTGCGTCCCAGCCACCTCCACTGCCACCGAGACGAGTAATGAACTCGTACCAATCCTATGGCGGCTACAGACCAAGTCTCATGGGTGGATATGGCGGATACAATTCTTATGGATTTGGAAATAATCTGGGTTACGGCTCATACGGCGGCTACGGCTCCTATGCACCCTATGGATCCAGTTTTGGTGGTCCCAGTGGAGACGTAGAGAATAGATTCGTTCAATTCGCTGAAGAGAGCAGCAGACCTGCTTTCCAATCAATCGAATCAATCGTTCACACATTCTCTTCAATCACTATGATGCTCGAATCGACATTCTTCGCGATGACGAGCTCATTCAGAGCTATTTTGTCGGTCGCTGAGAATGTTGGAAGGGTTCGGAGCATGTTTGGACAATTACTTAGTACATTTGCGCTCATCAGATTTTTCAAGTGGTTGTACAGAAAAATCATGTTTCAATTAGGTAAGAATATTGAATTAATTGGGGGCAGAATGGCCTGGAGGAAATTCTTCGGAAAATGATTTTTACGAGTGAAAAAGTAGTAACTTTATTTTGGGATTTTCTTTCTTTTTAATTTTTTTGAAAATTCTCGAAATTTCATGTTTTTTCGTAGCTTTTATCGTCGTTTTTTTGATATTTTAGAAAATTCGAGTTTTTTGGTCAAGATTTGAAGAGGTCTCCCTTTCCAAAATCTAAAAAAATCACTTTTCCGGGATTATCAGAAAACTTGAGAATAATGAGTATTTCGTTTATTCTTGCCAGGTTTGAGACCAGATAACCCAAGCACAGACGCTGTGTGGCAGAAAACCGTGTTGGAGGTAGTGAACGGTGAGAAAACTGGGCCAAGCACGTGGCCGATTCTCGTTTTCCTGGGTTTGTTAGTGGGAATTCCCTATCTAGTTCACAAATTGATAAGCAACGTATCCCAGAATCAATTGAACGAAAATAATCCAAAGGAATGGTTCAAGTGCAACGATCCAGTTTATTCAGCAACAGCAACGTACGATTTTGTCCCAGCTACAACTGAGGAAATGTGCCTGAAGGCCGGCCAAAAAGTATGGCTAGCGCCGGTATCATTGCAGCCAAAAAATTTACCCGGCTGGTGTAAAGCAACTGACAGCGTTAATGTTGGACTTATTCCATCGAATTACATCACAATTGTTGGACAATTAAAGAAAAAAACAGAAATTGATGATAAAAAGAATCAAATTAATGAAGCAAATATGAATGAATGTTTCCATGAAAATAATGAGACTGAGGCAGCAGCTACGCAATTAGTTACTGAAAAATCTTAACTTTTTCCCGAGAATCATGAAAATCTCGAGAAAATTCTTGTAAAAAAAATACAAAAATGTCCAAGTTTGTTACGTTTTTTCTTCTTCAATTTTTATGTCATTTTTTTCAATTCTTCTGTTCATATACGCTTAATGTTTATTTTTAACGTGGGAATTTGAAGATGTACATAATTTAATTGAAATTTTGTACTTTTAATTAATAATTAAGCAAATAACAGTGCCAGGTGGATATTAAAGGAATTAAAGAAAAAGAAAATTTTTGAGCTTTTTTAAATCTTTGATAATACTCATTCGACTACTTATTCGTTTCATTACGTTTTTTTTAAGCATAAACGTTGGTTTTTTTATTTACATTTAAACAATTTGACTCAACTTTGCTAGTTTCCTGTTTAAATCGCTTTCCTCTCCTTCCATTGTGTTTTTTTTCCTTTTTATCATCTAACATTCGTGGGAATGTTGATAGGAAACCCGAAAAGATGAAGTAAATTACGTGAAAGAGAAGGGAGGAAAGTATCAAGGATGCGGAAAGTGAGATGGCAAATAAATTCCAGTCTCCAACAATTAATTTGTAATAATGTAAGATTATTTCTAGGTAACTGCAAACAATCGACTAACGTATGCCAATTTTGTTGGATATTATCTTCAACTTTTTTTTGAATTTTTTTCGAATCTTTTTTTCACCCTTCTTATCTCAATTACTCATGAAATTTTGTTGTTATGTGTTGGTTTATGTACGATTCTTTGTTATTGATTTTTTAAACTCTAAACAAATTAAGTTTAGCCATCAATATTGAATGGCTGTTTTCTAACGAGCTTGAACCAGTGTCCACATTCACATCGTCTTGGGTGTCCCTCGTGAAGCCACATCCAAAGAACATGAGTTGAGTCTTCCTCACAGACGCAGCCAATCATTCGGCTCTCGAAGGCACTTGGCACTTCGTTTGGTTGATCCTTGGTGCCTGGACCGCGTTTGAGTGCTTTCATCATGAACGGATCCTAATTGATAACAATGAAGACCATCACTAAAGGATTTTGTTTTTAATTGAGTGAAGAAATTGTGAAATTATTTGCATGAATTTTCGTTCGGAGTTTCCGAGGAATATTTTGATAATTAAGAGGGATACGGAAATTTCCGTGTAGACCTATAAAAAAAGTCTTCATAGAAAAACTTCGGATTTCGATTAGTTCTCGAGATGGTTTGGGAATACTGAGTACAATTTTTCGAGATATCTCGGAATTTAAAAAAAGACATGGAATTTTTTGTAAGAACCTTTCTTACAGCTTTCATTCTTCTCTATAAAAAAGGGTCTTCTAAAAATTTTGCTATCTTCCTTGGATTTCAAGATATTTTTAAAAAACTGCAGAGCCCATTCGAATAGTTTCCGCAATAAATCCTCAAATTTTTTTGTAATAATTTACTCCTCGTTTGAGTTCGTTGAACAAAAAAAAAAGATTTTTTTTTTTCATAAGTTCAATTCGAATATTCAATCAAGTGTTAATGAAACACTTAACATCGCCTAAATTCCTCGAAATTCCCCTAACAAATTAAGGAAAATTCACAACTTCAACGAATTTGTCTAATCAATAAATTTTTTTCCATAAATTTTTAATCCAATCAACTAATTTCATGACACAAAAGTTGAATAAAATTTCACTATACCAATTTGAACGTAATAATGATTAATCAATTAATTAATCATAGATTGAATTGGTCAAGACAATTTTACAAGTTGTGATGAATTTTTTCACTTACATCGTTACCAGCCTGACGGGCAAGGAGTTCCTGTTTCTCCAATCCAGTAGCAAGGTCCAAAGGATCCGGCAGTCCTGAGGAAAAATTGATCAATGAAATATATTTTATTACAATAAAAAATTTATTCACCCAATGTAAATGAATAGTGAAGAAATCATTGATTATTTCTATCAGAGAATATTTTGGGGTGCCAACGAGATAATTGGGGAAGGACCGTGTAGGGCTTGAAAGGCCAGAATGGCCGAATTACATAATACATATTGTCACCAATTATAACCAATATTTCCACAATAAATTAGTTAGTTCAATTATTATTAGTGTTTCAATTACTTTCATAATCTTTGAAGAGGGCCGCGGTAGACGTAAATGTACGACGTGATAATTGGAAAAAAGTTCGCCCAACCAACGAGGCCATTTTGCAGATAACAAAACTGAAGCGAAGGGGCTCTTGCGTGCCGACTTTCCTTTGAATAATTCTACTTGTCACGAACTATGAGCTTTTCATATAGAAGTGTAACTCACATTGGTAAATTTGCATTGATCTCGCCGCTAAGAAAGAACACCAGACGGAAATTCTAGGCGGGAATTTCGAATGTTGTGTTTCTTACACCAAAAATTAAGAAAAGTTTCTCTAAGTTTTATAAAGAAAATTGAGGTCAAGTGGACACTGTAGTGAAAACATTTAGGATCAGTTCTCTATTTCTCCAAATAATTTAGATGTGCATCATTTTTGGAAACCATTTCTCAAAAGTTTCTAAGATTTGTGTAAAAAATCGATATTCACGCAATTTTAATAGAATTGCGTGGAAATAGTTTTATTAGATTACTGTCATGAACGATGGAGGGAAAAATCTTTTACTCTCCTTGTAATATGATGTACACAAAATTTCCCAAATCAATCTTTTTGTTATAGTTGTGCTACACAGTTGTCGATTCGAACATAGAAAATTAAAAAAAACATAAAAAATCGACATGCACGATAACGTTGTCTTATTGAATCGTTCTTACAGATCGCCAATCTGTTACTGCTGCCTACTGTATCGACGGACTCAATTTTTCTTTAGAATTGACGCTCTCGTCATCTCGGAAGTAGGGTTGGAACCCTGTCCTCACGTTCTTCACGAATTTCTCGATTTAAGCTTCTAGGAGATCGGTATTCTTCGTTTGTAGGTAGATGTGTCTTCGAGATTAGCTAACTCCCGAATGGAAAACCCGCCGCAAAATGTGCCTGAACGATTCTCGAAAGAAGAATAAGCATCGCCGCAATTGGAGATGATTTTTTCATCTACCAAGCACACAGTCGTTCCCAAAACATCCACCATTGACCCTTCCATCTGTCAGCGACTCTTCCAGACTCTTCCAGTCACAATTTCCCAGGAGCCCCTGAAAAACTTCTAGATCTGTTGCCCCACTCCATTCGCCGAATTTTCCCACTTCAAAATAATCAAAAAACGTAGCGACATCTGTTTGCAAATGCGGATGCCACACCGTTGGTTTGCAACCTGTATGCATGGGTTTCATTTCACGGTAGTTCTACCCGAAAATAAAGAAAAGGACAAGAAAAGAGAGAGAAAACTCTCTGATGTGTGTTGAAGAGTCCCCAAAATTTTCAGTGTGTTCGTTTTAATTTAGCATTAATTGAAGAAGATTTGTGTTAATTTGTGAATGAAATAATCATTAATAAACCATTCACAATTAATTGTGACAATTTGTTTAATTAAATCCGATAAATTAATATCAATTCAGTGATTTTTTCTTCATGTTAATAAACTCGTGCATGTGTGTGAAATAGAGAGAAACAAAAGGGGGAAAAAAGAAAAATATAAACCGTGCAAAAAGGGGCAGGTGGGGGGGAGGGGGGAAACGGTTTGTATCAGTGTGCCTCTGTGTCTGTCGAGAGAGAAGAGAAGTGTTGGGTCGTAGAGGCGTTCAGGCCCGTGCGGACACACCATCATCAAAAAAGTGTTAAAAAGTTGTCGACCACCACGCTATAAGGTGGCGTTTAATGGATCCTACTATCGGTTGGTATCAACCGGAGCAGTTTGGCCCCGCCAAGGACTTGTGGTTACACATTTGGGAGGCCGAAAAGGGTCTTGATATATTAACACTCAAAAACGATAATTGTAGTGTTGGTTTTAACGGTGGTAATACAACTGCCATGTCAACTAATAAAATTAATCAAGATTATATACCAATTGATAATAATCGTGTTAATGATGATAGAACAGTGATTAATCGTCAGATACATAATGTGTGTAATAGTTATTATAATCCATCAAGAAGGAAAAGTGATAATCGTGCTAGTACATACGGTATGAATTACAATCACGACGCACTTATTGGTGAATACGGTGGATGTCCTTGGCGTATACCCGGCAAACAGTACTCTAAGGGTGTCATCGGGTATGTTACATGTTTTGGCATTTAAAAAAAAATCAATAGTCATTAATCCATTGGGATTATTGCATTTTTTGGGCAGATACTTCGGTTATTTACGATACGAAGAGATGAATTTTTCGCTTCCCCCATTTTTTTTTCATAACGTCCCTCTTATACCAGCCTTGAATATATTTGTAATTGCACCGCTCACCGTACGAGGGCGCTCAATTTTTTTATTACTTTTTTGGGGAGGTTAGGAGCATTCGCATACACGTGATAATTATTTTTTTAAAAATACATTCTTTAGGAGAATTTCGAAAGTATTTTCGAAAGTTCGATGATGCAACTTTTTTTAGATGATTTTTCTTACAATTTCTGCAGGGCAATGCGGAAATTATGGGGGTAATATGGGATGATTTTTTTGGACAGAATGTTATTCTTTGTTGAGATGAACCATTTTGATTTCCGGGAAAAATTTTATGCAGAGTAGAATTAAATCCATGATGGATTATTGATTATTTTAGAAATCGTTTCAAATGGAAAATGTTTTATCATTCTCTGGATATTTTTCCGCGAAAATGAATGTCACGACGTTTTCCAATCAGGCCGGATACATTAACATGCAGGAGGAAAATGTCAGATAAATTTTCTCCGACAAATTTTCCAATGCAAATGAAAAACTAGTTCATGAAGTTGAATGAGGAGATAATTTTGGAAGTAGCTTTTTTTGGTTTATCTCGGAACCTATAGATGATAGAGAAATTTTCATCGAACCTTTTTTGTAGCTCCTATTTTCCTCTACAAAAAAGGTCATCACTAAAAAATTTCCTATGTCTCATGAATCCTGAGATAATTCAAAACAACCAGAATGCATATTAATGGCTTAAATTTTTACTCAATTCAGTAGACAAGAAGTAGAACGAGCTAAGTCGATTTTTGTTAAAGACTCGAAAACTAATAGAGATACGAAATTTTTCATAAGATCGTCATGAAACTTTTCGTATCTCGCTCCAATGTCGAGATGTTTTGCTGAAATAAACTACAAACTATAATCGACTCATCTCATTTCGCCTCTCACACTACTGAATCAATTTCACATTATTTTAATTAATTAACCTATAATTATTTTTGATTATCGCAGACTTCACGAAGAAATTCAAGATTTCTACACATACATGTGTCCATCGCCAGAGGAACATTACCTAAGAGTACGAGTTGTAAAAAGAATAGAACAAGTAATTTATGATCTTTGGCCTGATTCAAAAGTTGAAGTATTTGGGAGTTTTCGTACTGGACTCTATTTACCTACAAGGTAAACTTGAAATTAATTTTGACCCTAGATTGGTCACCTAATTTTGGCTTATTAATATAGTAATGAAGATGTAAAACGAGATAAGTCGATACCATTTTCGGAGCAGTCATTTTGAATTAGCTGAAAAACTAAGGACGATGAAGAAAATTTTTTCAAGAGCTCTCATTCATTCCAAAAATAATGAACAAATAATTCGAGGAATAATTGAGATAGAGAAATGTATGCAATCATCTTCTTTGTAGAGAAAAATCCAACTGAGCACTAAACTGTTTCAACGACAATCCTCAAAATCTATGACGAATAGAGAAATTTTTGTGAGAACTTTGTTCATGAAGAAGGGTTAGATCTACGAAAAAAGTATAAAGAAAAATTTTGTTATCTCTTAATTTCCGAGACATTTCATAAAAAATCATTGCTAAGATAAGTCGACTTATTTCGTTTTACCTCTTCGCTAATGAATTCAAATGGAATCTAATTAAAATCCAGAAGCTTTCGTCCAAGTTTCATCACTGTTAAAATTGAAATATTTATGATTTCTTAATTATTTCATTTTTTCTTTAAACAGTGATATAGATCTCGTAGTAATTGGCAGATGGATGAATCTTCCTCTTCGTACACTTGAGAGTGCATTATTGGATCAGAATATTGCCGAGCCATCGTCAATAAAAGTGTTGGACAAAGCAAGTGTACCAATTGTTAAATTGACTGACAAAGAAACTGAAATTAAAGTTGATATTAGTTTCAACATGAATAATGGTGTTAAATCAGCTGAATTGATTAAAAAATACAAGAGACAGTATCCAGTATTGGATAAACTGGTTATGGTACTCAAGCAATTCCTATTGCAGCGTGATCTTAATGAAGTATTTACTGGCGGTATATCGTCTTACAGTTTAATACTCATGACTATCAGTTTCTTGCAGGTAATTTTTTCATATTTTCAAAGCAATGGTGAGGTGATTTTTGTGGATTATCTTAGAAATTTAGGGAAATAGACAAATGTTTGATGAGATCTTTCTTAGAAAAGAATCAAAGTTTAAGAAAAGTTTTGCCGGAAAAATCCACTATTTCTCATAGATTTGGAGATATTTCTAAGTAACTGCAATCAAAGTGAAATGGCGAAATGAGAAAATTTCACTTTCGAGATTAGTTTTTCAGGGATATCTCTAAATTCATGAGTGATAGAGCAATTTTCATAGGGATCTTTTTTGCAGAACAGAATCAGAACTGCAAACAAAGTTACTACGATATTTCACCAAAATCGACTTCGAGACGTGATTGAATTTGTTGTTAACAATGTAAAAAATGATAATATAATTTTCATTACATTCCAGTTACATCCCAGGCAAAATTCTTACAATGCTGATGCAAACCTAGGTGTACTCTTGATTGAGTTCCTTGAATTATATGGTAGAAAATTCAATTATGTTAAGACTGGCATCAGAGTTAAAGAAGGTGGTACTTACATATCTAAAGAAGAGGTAATGAAGGCCATAGTCATTTTTTTATTCATTCGTCTACGTGAAATCTTTTCCTTTTGTGTTTATCCCTACTTCTTTTTTCATTATGAACGATGTAATAATTTATGATGTATTTCAGGTCCAACGTGACATGATTGATGGCCACAGGCCTTCGTTATTGTGCATTGAGGATCCATTAACACCAGGCAATGATATTGGCCGCAGTAGTTATGGTGCTCTCTATGTTAAAGATGCATTTGATTGGGCTTATTATGTACTTTCACAAGCAGTTAGTCCGCTGAATATTCAAGTTAATGATGCAAGCAAAGTCAGGTGGGTCTTCACTTTATTAATTATTAATTAGGCTAAATGAGTCAATGAGTGTACGATTATCATAATGTCTTGATTCATGAATTATTACAATTTTTATAATCATTTCATTTGAAAATAAGCTTTGTTCATTCAATGGTACTCTATTGCATTTCGCTGTTGATCTTCTTTTGTTGTAATCATTGAATTATTTTAATTCTTTTTCATTAGTATACTGGGACGAATAATTCGAGTCACTGACGAAGTTATTGAGTATCGTAAATGGATTAAAGAAACATTCCCACTACCACATGGTGAATTGGATTCACTATCGAGTTCAACTGGCTCAGATGCCTCAACTCTCTCAGCTCCAGCAAGTGATACGGTACTGATTACTGAAAATTAAATGTGATGCGAAGAGAATTCTAAAAACCGATGTTATTTTGAAGTTCGTTTCTGGTGAATATCTCGGAATCAAAGAGAGATACGAGAAATTTTGTAGAACATGAAGAGATCTACGAAAAAAAACCCTTATAGAAAATTGTGTATGTCTGATAGATTTCGGAAAATTCCTCCAACAAATAGATAAAAATCCCCTCTTCTTATTTTATCACTTTGCTATTGAAATACTAATTTATTTTCGAGAAATATCCCGATTCGCAATTTGCTTGTATAGATCTTTTTCTGTAGAGTGGAAAGTGACCCGAAAAAATTTCTTATCAAAAAATCACGATCTTCGTTAGATTCCAAGATATTTCCAAAAAATCTTAATTTACCACAACGCCTACTTTTAAATTCGACATCTAATTGTAAATATTTTTTCTTCAAGGATTCTGAGTGCAGTCGTGGAAATTCACCAAACACTGGCATCAAAGGGGAGGATCGAAATAAGGACAGAAATACATACAACAATCAGCAGTCCAATCAGCATCATCAGTTGAAAAAACCGTACAAACCAAGTGGACATGGTAAATAATCTTAACCATCAAGATAATAAATCAATTGCGTTCTCCGAAACTATGTTTACGTGCTATTGTTTCTGAGATATTTCGTACAAAAGAGGTCATCACAGAAATTTTTCTATTTCAATTATTTCTTAAATTATTTCATGATCATCGGTCTGACAGTAAAATCGATTTGTTCAATTTTTCCAATATATCTCAGAAACCGGGGGAAAAGCGAAAATTTCGGTGGCGACTTGCTTCGTTGGAAGAAAATGAGAGCTGAAAAGCGGGGTCTCCACTAAAATTTTTCTATCTTCCTTAGTTTTCGAGATAATGCGAACGAACTGATCGAAAGATGGAATTGACATCTCATTTTACATCTCTACTTCCAAATTTTCTCTTTTCCAATTGAAATATTTAACAAAAAAAATTATTTACAGTCAATCATCAGCACAACTCACGCGGTACTTATCCACGTGGTATGAACAACAACAATCTTGGCCAGAACAAAATGAAGAATGCTCAACACAACAACACAAATAATTCAAATACAACAAACAATAATGCTGGTAGCCAGAGTCCAGGCACAAGGGTACAAGCACCGAAACGTAAAAAATTTGTGACAAATCATCGCGCACCAGGTGATTGTGTACGGTGATAAAGATAATTCAACCACCTTCAATCCCGTGTTTAAAGTCCTATAAATATATGAAAATATATATTTTACGTTTTTTCTCGATTAAAAAACACAATTAAGATGAAACAAATTAGAGAGGAACACACGAATTAATCGAATAACCTCGTGCGTCCTCGAGGGAACTCGTCCCAGTCACAGTGTGAATGATCTTAGCAATAAAAGAAAAACTACCAGGTAAAGTCTTAAAAAAACAAAAAAATCTTAAAAAAATTACAAGTAACTATTCATAAAATCAGCTGATCGTCGTCGTCGAAGTGAAATTAAAAGTTCTATGCATTTAATTTCAGTTTATATTAAAATTTAAAAAAAAAATGAATAAAAAAACAAAAAAAAATTAATAAAATACAAAAGGGTATAAAAAAATGAAATTAGCATTTGACGATGGGATGATTGGTTTTAAAATGGTTGTAGATGGTGGGGGATTTTTTTATTGAAGTAAACCCACTCGATATTACTCGATTTAATTTCTTTCCTTCCTGTAGAAAACGAATTTAGTGAATAGGTGAGGCGAGTTGAATCGGTTTCATTTTGGATTTTCTGTTAAATATCTCAGAATTTAAGCGAGATAGCGAAATTCTCGTGGAGCTCTTTCTTATAGACCAGAGTGAGGCTTAAGAAGAAGATTCTCAAAAAATTTCGTATCTCCATTAGTTTTTGAAATATTTAAGAAAAACTAACTCAATTCGTTGTCTACCTCTTCTCTACGGAATTAAGTTAAATTTACAAAATGAAAAAAATCGTCCTGAATCGATATATATATATTTGCATTGAGATGAATATGTATATCATTGGTTCGTTAATTTTAAAAGAAACGAATGAACCAAAGAAACTTTCAGCATTAATTAAATTAATTAAACTCCGATTTACGCTAAACCATTAAAAGCATTGGATAAATTCTCGGTGTTTTTTTCTCCTAACAGTTAATAATAAATTCGTATCTATTTCACACACACAATTTTTTTTACTGTGATTCAATCCTGGAAATCTTGCGTGGCCAATTTGCTAAATAATTTATGATATTTTTTTTCTTTCTTTTTAAATAAAACATAAAAATAATATAATGACTGCGATAATGGTGCATTTGTTCACTCTTTTTTTCCCCCTTTTTTAAGTAAATATGTTTTTCGATCCCCTGATAGTATTGAATGCACTGTCGTCGCAACGTCAAAGCAATTAAAATTGTGTTCATAAGAAATATAATGCAAGTAAATTTAAAAAACAATCCATGGTTTTTTAACGGGGTTTTTTTCCTCGGGTCGCGTAAAAAAAACTCAATGCCATAAAACGAAATATTGAATAAAAAAAATGATTTGAAAAGAATTTAGAAAATAATTATGAGAAAATAGTTGGATGTGAAACTTAATTTAATGGAAAAATAACAACTTTTCTTCTTTTCTTTTCCAAATTCTTTATTACATCAGGAGCTTCGTGAATATTAATAATTTAAGATTAAAAAAAAATTGGAATATTATTTTTCCTTTTGAACTGTAGCCGCTGACAAAGACTTAGTTTTCTATAACGAAACTATATTCTTATAAGTGAAAAGAAAAAAAAACCTGGAAGAAGCATTGAAAGATTTAGTAATAAAAATGATCGGTAAAAGTGAAAAAAGTAAAAAAAAAATTAAAAGAGAAAAAAATAGTAAAAAATAAATGAGACTTGCCTAATGTACATATTGTAAAGTAAGTCGTAAAAATTGATTGAAGGATTAATTATAAGTCTAAACAGTTGTCTAGTATATAAATGTACATGTATAAATATATTTTTATTTTTTGTGCGTCATAGAAGATGAAAAAGAAAATAACGAAACTTTTTATTTGTCTCAAAATAATTTTCTGACATAATGTAAAGTTTTAATCAATTAGAGTGCGCGACGAAGAAAGCGAAGAACCATGAATTTAAAGAAAGAATCTGATGAGTGTTATGGATAATTTCCATAATGGCGCGAATATTTAAAAGGGCAAAAAATAATTATGTAAGAAAATAAGTGAATACTTCTTCCTTTTTATGTCAAAAAAGAAAAAAACAAAAAAAAATATGAAAACTACTGTAGGGCAACTTTCTTTATTATTTAGAAAAAATGCAAAAGGCGCTTTATATACAACTAATTTTTTCTTCTTTTCGTGTAAAACAAGGGCTATTTTCTAACGTTTAATGTATAAAAAAAATTGAGAAAAAAGAAAAAAAACGTAAATTTGGGTGTGAATAAATTTGTATGATTGTTTTATTGCACGAGTGATGCCTAGAAAATGAAAAAAAAATGATGGAAAAAAATGATTTTCGAATAGTTGATGCTGCTATTGTAACTTAATTTAATATGTACAAACTTACGAAAGACTGTATACGTAAAAAAGAAAATAAGCGGTCTTTGTAAGATATCACTTTATTTATATACAATAACTGTATCATAATCTCAAGTACAAACATATAGTTCATTACGTTTCATAATAAAAAGAAAAGAAACAAGCCTTTGAAGGTCGCCCAAAAAAACATATCGTGTTTCATTGACTTACCTGTTTCTTTCTCTTAATATTTCAATTCAATTTCTGTGAAATATCTCGAACCATAAAGTAGAGAGAAATTTCATTTGTTATCAAGAAAATTTCATTATATCTATTATTTTCAGGGATATTTTACAAATATTACACAGATGAAAAACTGACTTGTCTAGCTCCTCCACCTCGAAATTAGTTTTATCTTGAAAACTAAGGGAGATAGACAAATAATTAGGATGAACAAGATTTGTATGATAAAAAATTTCGGTACTTTTCCTAACTTCCGGGATATTTGATGAAAAATCATTACAAAGACAAGTCGAGTTATCTCGTGTTACCTCTTAAGATAGTTATCTCTTGGAATTTATGAGAGACAGAGCCATTTTCGTGATGACGTGTATTTAAAAAAAAAAAAGTTCTAAACTTTTTGTGCACAAAGTTTCTTCTACCTCTTGGATAAAGATTCAATCCTGAGATATTGAAAGATCCCAATTCTATAGTGGGATTGATTGATATAGTTTCACTTCACTACGGAGGTTATTGGAGAATCGATTAATGTTACAATTATTTATTCTTTTTGGATTAGAAACGGCATTTTTATTAGTTTGTCGAATGCCAAGCATTATTACAGAGTATGTAACATCATAGTAGAAGATATTTAATTACAACTTTTTCTGTCTACCAATGAATTGAACTAGAATCGAATTTGTTTCTTATACACATAAAAAAAAAAAAATTTACCACTGTCGTTTATTAAGACCATGGATTGGATTCATGTCTATCTGTTGCAGACGCTCAAACGCTGCGGTCTGGTATTCCTGGGTAAAGGTGATGGGCAAAGGTGGATGTACTGTGGGAAAATGAAAATTTTAGTATGGAAAACAATAATCTATGAATTTTCGTTTATTAAATCCATCATTAGATTGCTGTAGCGCATACCGTATTTCTTAACACCGCTGTAGAGAAGAAGAGCCAATCCAACACCGGTGAGTACACCAGCCAATATCGATTTCCATTCGCCAGTTGGTGCATCCATCTCGACGAACGTCTGACAAAAGCTTGCCCGATAAAGCTCTTTTTTCTCATGCAGTGTTAATTTCTTCCAGTCACCTCTCTCTTTCTCTCTGAGAACCTAAAAAGCCGGGAGTGCAAATAGATTGTGGTAGAAATGGGAGAAGATGGAAGTATTCTATTGAGAATGAACGACAATTCCACATTCAGATTTTTTTTTAGAATATCCTTGAGTATTAAGGAGATAGAGAAATTTTAATGAGTAATTTTCCGTGGAGTTCATGCAAGACTGAAAAAAGTTTTTAGACTTTTTTCTCTATCTCCCTTAGGTTCCGAGATATCCATGGAAATTGTCCAGTGAAGCGAGTGAATTCAGAGGAAATTGTTAAAAGACCTTTTTTGTAGAGGATTTCTTGCCTTGCGAGAAAGGTCTCTTCACAAATTCGCAGCTTGATTCATTTCAAATTGAATTTAACATAAACAATCGTTGATATTCCTTTACTTTGATCTCAGGGGTGGCTTCCTTGAATCGAATGGCGGGCATTGGGCACTCCTCGAGGTCTAGGTAAGACGGTTCACCGTTCAATCCATATCCGACAATCTCACGTTTACCAATTTTGTAATTAAGTGGTGGTAAATCCTCCGAGTAAAAACGCACCTGGGCTGGTTTTGCCCTGCGTATCATTGTCACAAGCACTCGGCCAGCCATTTTCTGCTGAAGAAAACATATATAACAGTGTTATTACGCATATTCACTGAAAAAACTTCAATAAACTTTAGTAATCAATCCGAGATAATAGCAAATTCTGTTATGAAACAATGGACGATTTCGAATTATTCTTCAATTGAATGTTCAAGTCAGATTCTTAACATCTGATTGTTGAAATTGTTATCTTCTTGATTGCAAACTTGAGTTCGAATGATTACCTAATCGATGTGGGACTCGGCAATTTCCTATTCTTCTGAAATACTCCAAAGATTTATTTCCTGAAATAAATAAGCAGCGATTTAAAAAAATATTCATTAAATTTTCACCTATGCAAATACTAGTTGGTACAACAATAAAATGTTAAGAATTACCGTCTTTGGAGTTGTTCGAAAACTACGTGAAAGATGGCCGATGAGAATCCACCAGCCATTGACAATTAAATCATAGAGTAACAAAATTTGAGAATGCAAACTCATCTGACTTTTTTGGGTTTTCCCACAACTTTGATTGAAACAATTTTCATAATTTATCTACTCAACGTAGCTAACATTATAAATTTTTTGAAAAAATCAAAACATTTGCAACATAAATAATTTTCTTATCCATTTTCAATTTTTTGATAGGAAAAGATGGAAATTTCCATCGGCAGATGTCGCTACACGTGAATTTTTATCGAAAACAGCAAGTCTGTTTTATATATTTTTTCCGTGATCCTCTTCCACGCGACTGCGAGCAGGACAAGGTATGTATTTTACAAAATCGAATGATTTTTCATAAATCAAATGTGCGATGACCAAAAATCAATTAAATGACACAAACCTAGATGCTTAATTAATCAATTAAACGTGATTTCATTGCTCGATGGATGAAATATTTACAGATTAGAATGGATATTAATCGGCTGATATTTTACTCCAATTTTCCTGCTCTCAAACACCGCTACTTTTTCATCAATGATCTTTTAATAAAAATGTTTCTATAATTCAGCTGCATTTGCTCAGTTCCACTGTCAATATGTTTATTCATTAACATCAATTGTTTATGCCACTTTTCGAGTGATTATCTGAATGTCAACAGTGTTCTAACCTCTTGGATAATTCAACACCACCTCGATTTGTTGTATATTTGTGATTGATTCCATATGAACACAGTTCGAATGAATTAATAAATCAATTTCATGAAGGTGATGGTTTCGGTGCCTAGTGAATTCAAGTGTTAAATACAAGTTTGTGTGAAAATTTTTGAGTATCTACTGGACAAATTGGATTACTGAGAACAGCAGAAGTCAGTGATGAATGAAAAAAGTTGTGGTTTCAAGAAAATAGTTCAAAATTTTGTTTATCATTTCATTCGTGGATTGATTTGTTGAGGACGATGATGCGGAAAGTTTTCTACTGCATTCTTTTGCAAATGTCTAAAATGAGTGGTTTTATGGCTAGCTTTTTCAAGCTATTATCATAATAATGTTTTTTTGAGTTCTTCTTTACCGTCACTACGGCAAAATTCTGTCAATAATTTTACTTGGAAGAGGAGGAAATATCCAATGGAAAACAGGTGTCAAATGGGAGTTTTTTGCTCAAAATCGACTGTTTACATGAAGCGTTTTGAAGCCCCTTTCGCTGCCTCACCTATTGATTAGTTCCGTTAATTAATAAGAAGAATAATGATTGAATGCAATTGATGATTGATGTATTACATTGTTTCAGATGTTCACGGCAAGCGCCAAAATAGTTAAAAGCGGCGGGGCTGAGCCCGACCAGTTCGAGGCTAGCATTTCCCAAGCACTCCTTGACCTTGAGATGAACAGTGATTTGAAATCACAACTTAGGGAACTCTACATCACCAAGGCTCGTGAAATTGAAACAAATAACAAGAAGGTGAGTTTTCCACAAGATATCCCATATTATCTGTTAATTATACAACTATTTGAAATCAACTACTTTACTCTCTCAAATTTCAGTCGATCATCATCTACGTGCCAATGCCAAAACTTAAGGCATTCCAAAAAATCCAAACAAGGCTGGTACGTGAATTGGAGAAGAAATTCTCTGGTAAACATGTTATGTTTGTTGGTGAGAGGAAAATTTTACCAAAACCAACACGTAAGACACGTACCAAAAACAAGCAAAAGAGACCAAGAAGCCGTACATTGACTGCTGTTTACGATGCACTACTCGAGGATCTTGTTTATCCAGTAGAAATTGTTGGCAAACGTATTCGCGTTAAGCTTGATGGATCACAGCTTATTAAAGTTCATCTTGACAAGAATGAGCAGACTAATATTGAGCACAAGGTGAATAATTTTTAAGAATATTGATTACACCAAATTATTTTTATACGATGCAAAAAATTCAATTGATAGTTTTTACAACAAGAATTATGAAATTCGCTGTATTCTCATGAAAAATGATGTCAACATTATTGTTTAACTCTAGAGTGGCGGGAAATTTGAATTTATCTCGAAATTCCAACAATTAATTCACAAGAACGGAATCTATGGCCTTCAAATCAGAAATAATCATTTTCTTTTCTAATTTTCAGGTCGACACCTTCGCATCAGTATACAAGAAGCTCACAGGTCGTGACGTGACGTTCGAATTCCCTGAGTCGTACGTGTAATTATAACACTTAAATAAAGGAAAAAAAATTTGATTAAAAAACAAAAGAAGAACTGTTCAATTGATTTATTCCCTTTCTCATTAAATTTCATTCAAATATTTGTCTTTTACTTATAGGTGAGTGTAAAGAGGAATGAATTTGCAATTTTTATTCATAGCTCTTAAATTTCTAGTTGTGTCCAAGAACATTTTTATTTATGGTGATTGAATGATCCTTTGAATTTTCTTTTATTCCTTTAAACGTTTTTCATAAAAAATAATGGAGAAATTTAGTTGACACCGTATACGTTCACATAATTCAGTCTATAATTAATTATTTGCCAAGTTTCAATTTTTTTTTCTGTTTATCTAAACACTTGGAACGCATTCAGCCTCAAATCGTCACGTGAATTAGACAACGATTCTATCATACAGTGATATATTTTTTTTTGATTTTTCTATTTCTATAATTAATAACTACAAAATTTTGAAATTCTCTCATCCTAATTCCTCAAATTACTCTTTTTATTTTTGATCACTAAATGAAAATTCCAATGCATATCTAATCAGATCAACAATTTTCATTCTAATTATTTAATTGATTCACTGAATTTAAACAATTTTCATTATTCAGTAGTGTAGTGATAAAAGATGAGTTGCAAAATCATTTGTAGCATATTCAAAAATATCTCCGAAATGATGAAGCTAAGAAGAGGTTCTCGAAACCAACGCATTTCAGAGATAAGTGCGAGAAACTACCAAAAAAAATTTGACTCATCTTTTTCCACAACTTCACTATTTAATTTTTCATTCTAATCTAAAAGTATTTGAAAAAATTGTGTGCTACAAATTTCATGTTTTTCCTCTCAATTTCCAACAGATAAATAATGAAATTGTTTTGATGGAATTCAATTATAAATTCATTGATTTCGCGAAAAAATACGTAGAAATGTTGAGTTTTACAAAATTAAATGAAGTTACTTAAAAAATATAAACTGTACATTTTTCTTTCAATGTTAAAGCCATTAATTAACATATCATATAAATTAGTATTTTCCTTTTAGAATTAATTAATTAATTATGATTAGCCTACTGGTAATTGTATCAAAATATTACTTGAAAAAGAAATAATAATTAGTTCATCATCTGTGCAAGTGCATTATTATGGAAAGTCACATTGATGGCAAAATTTTTTAATCAAAATAATTAATCGTAAATTATTAATTATAATACATTTTTTTCGATTATAATACAAAATACCATTGTGGAAGTAAAAATTAACTGAAAAATTAGTTAAGCATGGAATATGACACACCGAGGTATCAAAGAGACATCAATTCCTGAATTAATTTGTTACCACATTTCGTACTAAGAATATTTTATTTTTTTGAGTCAATAAAATTCCGAAATTTTGAAAATTTCAACTGTTCGATCAAAAAAGGCGGCAAATTTTGCTGCAAAACGCTATTACAATCACTTTATCTCCATTACTCTCCGGAATAATCAAAAAACTATTTTTCAAAATGTCTCCAAAACTACTGTTCCAAAATTGATTGTATTATACTATTTTCCATCTCAAATTTCCCGCTCTTTCTAATGGCATCAACTAACTCTCAAAAATGAGTGAACTTTATTTTTCTCCCAAAAAGAAAACAATCTCATCGCAAATTTGTCAGCACCAGTAATTACCATTAAGTACAGTAATTAATGAGTTTCTTTAATTACATAACAACTACAAGTTTGAGAAAAAAAAATTCTCATTTTCCAACACTTATATTTCTACGGAAAAAAAAACAACTGAAATTCTTTTCTTTTTGTTAAGCTCATTGAATCAATAATCGTCAATTAACAATCGCGAAAGATTGTTTACAAAAATATATTTCGATTGACATCTCAAATGATGATACTCCCTGAACCATTTAACAGGCATTGAATTATTTTCAATACAATAGTGAAAATAATGATAATAATAATAATAATATTGTTGGTAATAATAATAATAATAGTAGTAATAATAATGCACAAATGGTCATACGGACGTTGATTCATTGCTGCAATTCGTCAGCATGTGGCAATGTGCCTCTAATCTTTCGATTTGTTTCTTTAAAAATGCATTCTCAACATAAAGATCTTTAACAACAAGATCATTTTTACTTAATTTTTCAATATTATTTGTATTAATAGCTATTTGTTTATTTAATGATTCTTGTGTATTCTCGAGTATTGTACGTAAATTGTCAACTTCAAATTTATGCTGTTGCCATGTTTTTTCCATTAATTTCCCCGTGCATATTTGTTGTTGTTTCAATGCTGCCTGTAATGATTTTTTTTTCTGCTCCTGATTGTGTAATTTACTATTAATATTCTTCAAAATATCACCATTTAATTGTCCACCTCGTAAATTTTGTAATTCAATAATTTCCCTTATTAAATTATCTTTTTGTTTAATTAATGAATTGCATTCGTGATCGATGTCATTTTTTTTTTGCATTAAACGCTGTATTTCAAATTCAATTGTTGTATAATTATCAATTTGACAGGAACAATTGATATTCAATTTTGGAGGCACAAATAGGAATTCATTGTTAACTTTATTTTCACTTATTTGATTTAATTTACCTGGTTCAAATAATTTTTGATTTAATCCATAATTTAATTTTGTTAATGAACTACCAGATTGTCCATTGATAATTTCACTTTGTAGAATTGTTGGATAACCAATTGGTAAACTAGTGGTTCTGCGTACACACCTGTGCTCCATTGTTTGAACACCAATTTCCATTCGTTCAATTTCTTTTTTAGCAACTTTAACCTCCAGTTCCATTATTTCTTTGTCCTTTTGTGCTAATAATTCTTCGTTATTCAATTTAAACTGTTGAAATTCATCCTCCAGATCTGTGTACTGCTGCTCGAGACTAAATTTTTCGTCAATGGGCGACAAACGTCCATCATTGCGTGATTTATCACCCAAACTAAACTGCTCTTCGTACTCAGCAATTTTGGCAATTAATTCGGTCAATTTATCGTCACTTATCTTCTGCTCCTGCTCGATCAGTTGTCTCTCTTCCTCGAGCTTACCGGCCCAGTAGTCTTCGCACTGATAGTACTCTATTTTCAGTGAGTCCAGTGATCTCTCCAACTCAGCACATTGTTCCTGTATCACTTTCTTCTCATTTGCATGCCTTATCTCCTGCTCTTTCAGCTGCAAATTCAATCTATCCCTCTCCTGCCTTAATGACTCGAAGTCATAGCCATCAATCTCATCAGCAGGCACGTTTAACAGAGTAGTTTTATCCTTATCAATCTTACCATCATTCTCCTCCTTTCTCGGAGGATAATCTCGTAAACTCCTGCTCTTACTGCTTTTATCTAAATTATTGAAATTTCTATCGATATTGTGGATCATGTCATCGCTCGTTGATATTCTCTTGAGCAATTTTTCACCTTTATTAACAACCAAATCGCGCAAAGACTCACTCGCCCGCTCCTCGAATTCTCTCATCGTCTCACCTCTAATATTGTCCTCTGTTTTCAGTGAATGCTCAGGTAGTCTCTTCAAATTTCCTAATAATTCACTAATCATACTTCTGTAACCACAATCAGAAGTGCAGGAACTCGTTTCATCGAGGATACTCGTCAAGTCTCTTACTACTCTAATGGCAAAACGTTTGTCATCGTCTGATTGCAACGAATTTGTGTACGACAATTGGAAATCAACTGATTCTGGTTGCCTGTCGATCTTTAATTCCGGTACTTGATCTCCAAGAGGTTCAGAATCAGTTACTGAGTTCGGGCCATCACTGCAATGAGAATAATCCAACTTAGCGAATGATAAATCACGTTTTTTCAGGTCGATACTGCGTGATTTTAGTGCTTCTAGCTCTGACGTTAGTTCATCATTCTGATCTCTCAGCAGGGATGATTCAGCTTGGAGGCTCTTGATTCTATCCACCAGGGTAATGACATGCTCATTCTCCCTCTCATCATTCTGCACTGCTTCGTCGTGCTCAGCTGCTAGTACCTGTACCTTCATCAATAGTTGGTTGTTTGAGTGCTTCAACTTCGTTATCTGCTCCAGACAAGACTGATTCTCCAGTTCTAAATTACTGTTCTCATTGAGTGCAGCAGCGAGCTTCGAACGTAGTTGCTGTTCCTCTATTTGTGTACACTGTAGCTGCTCATTCAGGGATTTTACCATCGCAATTTGTGCCTCACGTTCTAAACTATTCTGTTGTATTAGGTCTCTCATCAGTTCATTGTTCTTCGTCTCCAACTGTTTGATCTGTTCCTGTCTCGATTTCTCGAGCTTAACGTGATTCTCATCAATTTCTTGGGCAAGCAGACTCGCTCGTTCGTTAGCCTCAGCAACATCCACCTTCAGCTTGTCTCTTTCACCTCTCAATTGTTCGACAATCGTATTAATTGTACGGACTTCTTCTTGATAAATAATTAAGGCACCTTTCAGTAAATTAATTTGCGTTTGAACCGTCGGACTCACTGGCTCATCCTGCAGGCTCTTTATCTCGTCGTTGAGAAAGGTCGTCAGCTCTGTTAGGCTTATTTCAGTACCTGGAAAGCCAAGGTCCGATAGAAGACCAGTTGGATCAATGACACCAGCCAATTTCCATAAATTAATCACACTGTTTTTACGAATAAAACCAGTCTGCTCTGGTCCGAACATGCTGAGGCTACTTTTCGGCCTCGTTGTATCGTTATCCTGGCTTCTGTCCATCCAATCAGTGTTCAATGACTCCTGGATATTTCTGCCGTTTTGAAACATCGTAAGAAAGTCCTCGAAGCTGATCAAACCATCGCAATCCATGTCTAATTTTTCAAAAATATTTTCCAAAAGCTGCTTTGATATTGTTGATGACTCTGGATCCTGATTCATGCTGTCATGAGTATTGCCATTGAATTTACCACAAAATTGACGCAAACGTTGAGACTCGAGGGTCATCGACCAGTGATCATGCTTCTTCGCCGAGTCTGGATGAGCTTCTTTAGTTATGGTTTGAGTATCGTTGTCACTGCCGAGAAGATTCACCAAACCATTTCTGAAGTCTGTGAACGAGATTGTAGGGTTCTTGGGATTTGATGAGAGGAGAGAGTTTATTAGATCTTCACCACGTTCCTCGAGTTGTAGTTTATCGCAGAGTAAACGAAGCCCTTGTTCTGATAACTTTGATTGATCTTTTTGTAAGCAGGTCTCGAAAACTGCGAGTAATTGTTGTTCGTATGGATCGTTGCTCTTTGCCTCCATTGCATCTTTTGGGGGCCGGGGAGACTCCAGGAGTTCTTGGTGATTGTTGTTTACATTGAGGCTAGATAATCAGAGAGAAATTAATTTTAATATTGCAGTTGGGGTAAAATGGCTTTAGTACATTCATTGGAGATACAGAAAATTTTGTTAGAACGCTGCTTATGGTAAATGCAATGTGACATAATTCTCTATCGATTAGAAAACAATTTTTGCAAAAAATGGAATGTTTATAATATATTATCTCTCTTAATTTTCGTTGAAAATCAACAATGAAAAAATAGGTGAAAACAGTGGAAAGTGTCCAAAGTATATTGCAACCAATAGAATCAGAGATATTTCCAAAAGAATGAAAAATGTCGAAAAATGAAAAATGAATAATTTTTTCATTTCAACCTAAAGAAAAATAAAAACAAGAAAAAATGAATATTCCGCTTTCCCAAGTTAATTTCACAGGAAATTTTCATGATAAAAGAAAAAAAAATGAAAAATTCCATCTCAGAGAGTTCGACCAGAATAAACTATTTGTCCTAATTCCCCAAGTAAATAAAGCAAAATGATCATATACTAGGAATTTCTTTTCACTGGGAATAAAATGTAAATTATAAAGAATTTTTCAGTTATTAAATTGCTTGCGACTCGTGGGAAAGTGAAAACACTTGTACACACCGAATGAAATGAAAACAAAATAAATTAATTCGTGAATTATTGAACAACAAGTGAAGTGAATAAAAACTTTAATGGAACGAAAGATAAATTCATAAGATCATTTTGGATAATAGAGCAACAGCAGGAAGCCAATAATAAAGACAATGTCCTTGATACAAAAATGGGATTGATTATGTATATATCATGGAATATCACATATAGCCTTGTATGGCTTCACCTGGATTCGATTGCTCCTAAGCTATGTTCTTATTATTTTTTTTTCGTTTTCATTAAATCACACAATCTATTCTCTTCAATTACCTGATTTTTACGAGCAATTGTTCCGACAATTTTTTATCACTCTCCGCACTTTATTATGATTATTTTTTTACCACTCAAATATTGGCAGTTTAACTGTTCATCTGATCTGAAATCAGCTGACTCTATTGAACCATGTTTGTAGTGTAATGAAGTTGACTTTAAAAGGAAAAGTTCATGAATATGACATTTTTTTAGGCCAATGGGGATTGTTTGGATTTGGAGCATTCAAGACTAGGTGGCGCCAGTGATTCAATATACAGCCAATTTTTTTTTTGTTCGAATTGTGACGTTATGAAGCAAATCGTCTCAGCAATCGAACCAAAAAATCCATTAAAAATTACTGAGCCACCTATTAAAAAATAACTGAAACTGCACTTTTTTAAATGAATTCCATCAATTTTTAATGGGTGCACATGAATTTTTTCTTCGTCAACAGACTACTTTTTTGGGATTCCTTTTATATCCCTCGATTGCTGAGGATGAAAAGTGATTTTAACGGAATTTTTACGTCATGGGAATATTCCTCTCAAGAGATGGTAAAACAGAGCTACGCTAACACTATCTGCGCCTCAAACATGAACTATTTTTTAACTTCAACGATTCTCTAAGAACTCATGCTCTGCGCCTGGATTGTCATTCTCGCAGCCTTTGTAACTGGCAAAAGTGTGTTGTCATTCGCGGAAGAAATTACAGCTTATTCATTTTTAATAGCGATTGATTAATTAATTTATATCATGGCAATGTTAAGTGAATTTTCGGGACGTTCAATCCCCGATTATGAAGCACCAGGAGCTAAACAAGTTCATTTCAGCCCCTACGCCGACAATGGAGGGTGAGTTAAGTTTGTTATAACCTCGAAAAAAAAATTATTTATTCGGTGTATTGAATATTTTGACATATCATCAGTGATTTAATGTTTTTATATTGTTTCGCAGGAGCGTTATAGCAATTGCTGGTGAGGACTTTGCCATTATTGCTGCTGAGACGCGTTTGAGCGCTGGTTTTTCAATTTATACTAGAAACCAAGAGAAACTGTTCAAATTGTCGGATAGAACAGTTTTGGGATGTTCTGGTTGCTGGTGCGACACATTGACGTTGACGAGAATACTCTCTGCTCGTATGCAGGTGATTATTGAGATATTTAACCTCATTTCGCTTATTTTGTAGATGTCTTGAAAAATAACGACTCTAAAAGAATTTACCAACAAGCCTTTTTTGTGGCTCATGAAATTTCATTTGAAAAATCTCTTCACAAATGCTTCTAGATGCAAGAATTTCCAAGATAATCACAATACAAACTAGATTCAATTTTTCGACTTCACTAAAAATGGAATTCCCAATGTTTTCTTAAATTCAAATTGCAGATGTATAAGCACGAGCACAACAAGGAAATGTCCACTCCTGCAGCAGCCCAGATGCTCTCAACGATGCTCTATTACAAGCGTTTTTTTCCCTACTACGTGAGTAATATATTGGCAGGATTGGATGAAAATGGTAAAGGTTGTCTGTACAGTTACGATCCGATTGGCCACATGGAGAGAAACATGTACAGAGCTGGTGGTTCATCTGGTGCTTTGCTTCAACCGCTTCTCGACAATCTTGTTGGTCTAAAAAATCAAGAGAATCCTGATAAAACTCCAATAACGAAGGAGAAAGCCTTGAATATCATCAAAGACATGTTTATATCAGCAACTGAAAGAGATATCTACACTGGTGATAGTGTGAGCATCAAGATCATAACTCAAGATGGAATCGAGAATGATACATTTGAATTGAGGAAGGATTAAATTTTTTTTCATTCTGAATTTTTATTATACTTATTAATAAACCGAAATAAATTTTCTTTTTTTTCTCACAGTCATAAATTACATTTATTAGTGAATTCAGTACAGGTTTTCAGAATAAATCACGATAGAAATTCCTATTTATCATTCACTACGAATAATCACACGAACTCTATTTACCAATAATGTGAGCCGTTTTAATCATTATTCCTAATTAATTATTTTACTTAATTTATTTAGTGAAGTGGTAAAAAAACGTCAAAAAATTCCTCGTCGATTCTTTTGCGGATATTTTTGAAACGAGTTTGTTCAGTTAAAATTGATATATTCTCGTGATCCTCATAGTTCCCAAGATATTTACAGAATCATCTACAAGTAATTTATGAACTTGCACTTTACCACTTTACTACTAAATTATGCAATTCTCTAATTTTTTCCTGATTTTTCTTTATTTCCTTTTAAGCTCTTATAAAATATCCATTCTTCTTCAAATATATAAAACAAAGGTGTAACAAAAATTCTATATTATAGTACAATCGTATCAAAAGAAAATAAGACAGAAATATTGAAGAAAAAATGTTTTATCAACCAAAAAAAAACAGATGAACAAAACGTAGTTATAGTGCTTGTTTTTAGATTTCTCTGGTGACTCTAGCATTCACATACGTTATTTTGACTCTTGAAATTTTCGTTTTTTTTTTTTTTCATTTTAGAACCTTAGAGAAAGCTTCAAGTACTTGTTGAATACCCCGGAGATTCATTTCTTTGTTGATCCCCGGGGCTCCAGTGGATTGCCACGATCCTTTCCACGTAGTTTCATTCCCAAGACTTTTTCAATTTTACCAATGACCAATTGATTTGGAATACCTCTGCCTGCCTCGTAGTCGTTTATTACTTGGACTTTTTCATTGACTTTCTGTTCATGAAGAGAAAAATTACTGGATGAGTATGTTCACTTTGTGATGTTTTCTTTTTTAAAATGTCTTGAAAAATCAGGGGATGAGGACTTTTTTTTATAGACTTCCCATATTGGGGAAAATCTGGAGTTACAAGAAAGCTTATTACTCTTGTTAAATTCCGATTCACGAATTGGTTTGGCATATTTGTAAATTTATCTGAATTAGATTTTTTAAGTGATATTGATTCTTCATTTTGAAGAATCAACCTCAATAAAAATGATAAATTTTACCAAACCTAATGATTTCAGAGATATTTGACATCACAAAATCAGTAATTAATTGAAACAAATAATGAATCAATTTTCTATCGTTATCATTTTTTCATAATAATAAGAAATAATAGAGATAGACAAATCTTTATGGATATTTTTTTTTCTGTGAATGATAAGGAAATCTAGAAAAAAGTTATTGCAAGAATTCCATTATCTCTATCATTTTCCGAGTTATTTGGAAAACTCCATTATAAATAATGTGGAAAAATGAAACTTTGGAGATTAACCTCCGTCATAAAAAGTTGTTGCCTCATTGTTTTTGTAAATGGAGTAAAACGAACAGTTTCTCCATATTCTCTACGAAATGGAAAATTCCAATACAGCACGATGACTCATGTATTATTCCTTAACAATTCATAAACAGATCCTCACCGTGGCAAGATCCTTCTGAGACATATTCTTAGTTGCTCTTCCTTGTTGAATGAGTTTACCCAAATCAAGCGGCACAGTCTCATGCTTTAATTCTTCAGTCTCACGATCAAGTTTAGCGGTGTTTTTCGTCGTTACGTGTTGCTTATTGGCACCGCCACCCCCTGTAATAATGAGGAAAAAGAATATGTTACAATGTATTTAGAACATATTTTTTTTCCAACATGTTTCAATTTATGCAAGTACATCACACATTGTGTTATCATTGAAACCGATGATAATGATAGGAAGGAAAAAAAACGTGTGACCTGAAAATATTGTTCTGAATGTCCTTCATGTTTTTTTGCCTCACATTAAACTATTAAAAAACTCACATTTAACTTGAGTATCGACCGCTACACCCTGGCGACGTGCGTTATTGATGGCCTTAAATAAATTAACAAAAATTTTAATCAAAAAACTTCCCCAATGACGTCATATGTTGATTTACTGTTAGCGAGACGACAAAAAAATGTATCAAAATATTTTGTACCTTCTCCGATTTCAATGCTGAGCCTTTGGGAGCTTTCTTTCGGAGTGTAATAGGCACAGTGTCCCAGTCCGACATGATTAAATAAATAGTCACTCAAAGTTTCGCTTAGTGAAGAGATTTTTGATTAAATGTGCTTGTAGTTTATCTTATGGAATTAAGTAAATGATTTTATTAATTATTCTTCGGCACCTTCTTTGATTCTACGATGGGACCACTAGCGTGGCGACAACAGAGATTCCAGAAGTTTTTTCTCGAAACCGTAGTGATGAACAGCATGAACCACGAACATTGGAAATTTAAGGTAGATTCGACTATTATATGTCGGTAATAGAGGGAACTGTATTTTTGTGATTAGTTTTCGAAGGGTAGAGATGTCGTTTGCTGTGATATTTTGTGGCGGTGAATCATTAACAATTCCAAGGTCGGAAAGATTCGGGGATTTTTTAAACGTGACGTAAAATTAGTAGGAATTTAAATAAATTGTGAGTAACGTAAATATTTGGAAATCTCTAGATGCGAGATTACGAGGGGAACGAGACTGGGCGAGTTTTATGCGAATACCTTGGAATGTGAGGGAGATGGAAAATTTCTTGTATGACCTTTTTTTTGTAAGTTTCATTCTTCTCTATAAAAAAATTAATGATGAAAAATTTTTCATCTCACGTAGACTCGGTCGGAGGAAGCTTCAGACTAGTTTTTATGAAATATCTCGAAGTCTAAGGCAGATAGAGAAATGTATGTAGAAATTTTTTTGGAGCTCTTATTCGATTCAATAAGAAGAAATATTACAAAAATCTTGCTATCTCCATGAGATACTCATTGGAAACCGATCGCAAAATGGAATTGAATCAGAAATTGACTTGTCTGATTTGTCACTTCTTCGTTGATTTCATAATCACTAAGGACAAACTAGTGAATATTCGGGGCACTGGCGATACTCTGACCTTTTTTCACATAGTCTTGAGAGTGAAGATTTTAGGAGAGCTCATTCCAAGATTATTGATGAAATAATCAGCACTGAAGTATCGAAACGGTCGGCTGAATCTACGGTGAATCAGAGCTAAAATGAGATCATCGATTCCCCGCTAAGGTCAGTTTTCATGAATTATTTCGAAAAATAATCAAGATAACAATTTTTTTTGTAAGAACTGTTCTTGTAACTCTGATTTTCCTCTACAAACAAGGTCCAACCGAAAATTTCTGTAGCTTCAGTAGTTACCCAGATATTCCTGGAAAATTCCAATATAAAAATTCTAATAAGTGATGAAAATGGAAAAGTCTAAAATTTTCCAAAGTATTCCTCTGCGAAAATCCTCTGAGGAGTTTTAGAGAAAAACTGCGAAGAATTCTTTTACAGTCCATTCAAATTCTCCGAAAGAGAAATTTCCGGCTAAATTCTCCTACTCCTCATAGATCCCAATCTACTTTCGAAATGAAGCGTCCTTAATTTTCCGTTTCATCCATTACCTCCTCCCCATTGAACTGCATTGAATGAATAATAAAATAATTGAGAACGTAGTACACAATTTTTATTAAATATTCCAATTAATCTACAATCATTACAATCTTGTGACCTCAGTGTTCGTGTTATTGCTCCCCTGCCTCAACTTTCCATCGCCATGGCTGCTTCTCCTATTCCGTCCCTGATGATGAACCACAGCGTAATTCCCCTCACTTTCCCTCTTATGAACAAATCTTCCATTAACATCAAGACATTCACAGCTCAGGCTCGATGAGTCAACCTCACTCTGATACGGGCTCTGAACGAGCAGACTCTCTGTCGATTTGGTTGGCTGAAAATGTCTCCCTGCAGTGCTTGAAGTGCTCGAGTAAGTCCCCGTACCAGCTCTCCTCTGGCTTGATGACGTTGCTGTCTTGGTTCTGCTGTGATTCCCTTTACTAGGTCTCTCAGCGCTATGCGTTTTAATAGAAGCTGTGTCCAGGTATCCATAACCAAATCCATAGCCTCCAAACGCCTTTGTCGTGAGATTGTCCCATGACTTTGGCTTTGCATACTGTATACAAGCCGGGGGACGATGCTGAATGTTTGGGTCCCAGTAAAGTGTATCAGTGCTCAGAGAAGTTGAACAGGAAGCCCCGCTCTCGACAGCTGTTGATTCATTCGAGGTGATTGAGTGCAAACTATGTCCAGACGCACGTGAACAGGAATGTCCACTGTGCTGGTTCTGTGCCTGAATCTCCTTCTGATGCTGAAGTTGTTGCTGCTGCTGTTCATTTCGCGCTCTCCTCTGCTTTTCCCGCCGTCTTCTGCTCGGTACGCAATTCGGATCGCAACAAGGACTTGCCAAATCATAAACGTCCAAGCTTCCACCATCTGCCTGATCCCTTCGACGATTAGCACTCGATATGCAAGCAACGCAGAAGCTATTGTGTGCCGGTTGATTGTGATGAGTAGGCTCCTTCGATGTGCATGGTTGATTCGATGGTTTGTTGTGACAGGTTTTCGTTTTAATTGGTGTTGTCGTGCCGTTAGATTGATGATAGCTGTGACGTGATGATACGGACGAATCGTTTGTCGTCTTGGAGAGGAAGTGATGATGATCGCTGCGGGAACGGGGCGGTCCAACTGCTACCAGACACGCTGTGCTTCTTGGTATAAGGCACGGACGTCCGTCTGCATACTGAAATATTTTTTCCCCCTTCATTTCTTCAAAAATTTGCATCTAAATGATTTAAATCCGTAGATATTAAAACAACTTACAACGCTATATAATAAAAGATGCTCAGTTGATGTCGCTGGTCTGCAGCACTGGACTGTTGTGGTATTCAATGTTGCTAAACCTGATGATAAATTAGGATTATCATTACCACTGCAGTTTGGCGTACGTTTTCGTGCTGGCAGTGAATGTGTCTTCCATCTACCCATGAGTATAGATCTTTCACGCTCACAGAGGCGCTCTAATTCAGATAAACGTGATTGTAATGCACGCTGTAATTCAATATAACGCATGTGTAGTTCAACCTTTCTCACGCAATCTTCAAACGATACCACCATTCTCATACGTGAATCACAATTTTTAATGAAATTAACAAGAGTTTTGTGATCGGCACGATCCATCTCGTGACCATTTATTGATAATATTACATCACCCTCGCGCATTCCTGCTTTGAATGCTGGACCATCGTATTCTACGTAATCTACGTAAGTCACCATCTCAATTTCTTGCTCTCGCTTGTAGTGAATTCCGTAGCTCTGAGGATCAAATTAAATGAGGAATTAATAATTCGTTCGTTTATAATATTTCCATTGTTCCGTGAATATCTCGGGAAATATGAGGCTTAAGAGCATTTAAGGATGGATTATTTATGTAGAAAATTTCATAATCTACAATAAAGGTCTCTTGAAAAATCTTTTCAAGCTCAATATTTACAGAGATATTAATTCACTAATGTAAATTGCTACGGCTTGTGATAAAAATAAAATTCTGCTAAATCAAATGATTTCCAAGTTATCCGCAAAATTAGATACATGCGTTCCAAATCTTATCTCCAAGAAGAATAATAAATTGTTTGATTAAACTAATAATAAACTGCTTATGGAATATAAAATGTCAGACACGTGTAGCGTCTCTCGTACCTGTAATGTGAAACCATATGTGCCATTCTTTTTCTCAACAATTATTGTGCGCCGTCGGCGATCCTCATCAGCTCGTGTCACACGATCTGTCTTGGATCTCTCCAAAACAGCCTGATGAAAGGAAATGACGAAATAAATGAGATAAATAAATAATGAATTAAAGCTTATTCGATGTTCAAATCGTGGAATTATAGATAAAGCTCGAGTATTTTTATTGATAGAAAATTATTTGAATATGTAAATTTTAATTGAATTGAAATGTGTAAAACTCCAGTTAAAACTTTCCAACCGAAATTTCGGTATTTTTAGAACCGAGAAACCCCCTACCATCTTTTTTTTGCACCGTTGCATCTCCCGCAAGAACTAAACTTGGATGACTAATATTTAATGCGATTTACTTTCCTAAAAAATCATTAGAAAAAGTCTATAAATTACGGAAATGAAATGCATTCTGTTAATATCCTTCAATTTCATGAGAAACGTATCGACCCAGCCGCAAACATTCAGTTCCACAATCCACAATCAATTATAAATTAAACTACATTTAATTGCACGAGCGTTAATGAATAACTGTATCAAGAGATTATTTTTGTTCACTTTCAAATTCCAGAAGAATTAATTTTCGCATCGATTAGTTCTTTGAGAATATCTCGGAATCTAAGGGAGATAGAGAAATTTTAGTAGGAACTCCTTTTATCACTGGGATTTTTTCTACAAAAAAGATTCTTTCCAAGTTTTGCTCTATCTTCCTCAGTCTCTGAGATATTTGGAAGAAATTGAAGAAAGAATTCTTCCCTCACACCACTAATTTCCCGATCATTAGAAATTAAATAACTAAACTGACAGAAAAGGAAATTGAAAAAAAAAATATTTACACATTCAACGACAGTGCTCCAATCCTCATCATCGCTGTTCTCAACTCCAGACCGTCGTGAGCCAGCGATCTCCGAATTTTGCGGTGAACCATTCATTTTTAACTTGGAATGAACTTACTGTAGAGATAACTCCACTTTGTCTTCAAAAAAATCATCTCAAAATCATTTTATTATAGTAGTGTTTTAGGCCGTGTTTTATTCCGAGTTCACCTAAAGGGGTGATCGACGTACTGAGCAATACTGCTATACTTTTAGGTAAACGCACAAGTGCCAGTGAAAGGGAGAATGGGGGTTGTCCATAGAGACACTTGGCCTTCACGCAGGCGCGACAATATCGGTCTCTTTATAAAGAGAATATCCTTCTGTTACGGGGGGATGTTGTAGAGAAGCGTCGGCGCACCAACCGGGTTAATGCCCTTTGTTGATGACTAATTCGCCTGAGTTTTTATTTCTCGGGTGCCATGGGAAAAAAAACGATTTTTTTAACTTGTCGATCCGTTACACTAACTTTTATTTAGCAATGAGTTTATCCATATTGTTTGCGGGTGATAACGGTGACATAATAATAATCAAGTATGTAATTCCGGTTGTTCATTGCATTTATCTCAAACAACAGATCATGTTATCTTCATTAAACGACAACAATATGATACAATTTATCAGAGATTCATTGCATGTTTATCGTTTCACGAGATCTCAGTAGCTGTTGACATTGGCTTCCATTTTATTGACGGATTATTTACCTGAGAAGTTGAAAGGAAAATGGAAAAGCACGATGAGTCCATTCAATTTGGTAGGAAAGAGATAAAATAAGATGAGTTGGTTTTGTTTGAAATTTTGTTTTTTTTACATCTTAGAAAATATTGGAGATACGAAATTTTTTATGAAAACCTTTCTTATAGGTTTCACAAATGATTAAAAGGGCCTTTTTGGTCATAGCAGTGACCAAAAAGGCCGTTTTTATCATTTATGAACTAATACCATGGTCGGATAATATACCACTATTGATTTGTATCCTTTTCCTATCTCGGAATTTATAAGAGATAGATATATTTTCGTCATGACCTTTTTTGTAGCTTTGATTTTTCACGATAAAAAATGTGATTATAAAAATAATTCCCGCTCCATTAGTTCTTAATATGTTCCAGTAAAACTGAGTGAAGTGAGGTTGACCTCGTTTTCCTTCTCCGTTTGTGGATAATTCACTAGGGCTGTTCGCAAGGGATTAATCACTCGAGCAGATGGTAAGGTTCGTGGCTTGACAGCTGTCACGGATCATAACTGGATGTACTAATACCTACATCAACCGAATAATGAATTGATAGAATGATTTCAAGTTCATTCCGAATTCTCTAATCATTCGCGATTGTAGAACTCGCCTCTACGGATGCAAGTTCTATAAAGTACGAGGCACTGCACTGTATTTTTCTAAAATTCGCAAAGAGCTAAAATAATTTTCCGGTTTTTTGTAACAGGCATTTTTCGTTACGAGAGACGCAAAAGCGGCCTTTGTATAGAAATGTTTACAGATCGTGAAATTCTATGTGAAGAATTCTGGGTTCGATCTAATCGATCTGAAGAGATCGGATTAGTTGCAATAAAATACGACTTTTTTTCACTCCGGAAGAGTTTCCATTACGTAGCCATTTCGTAACTGGGCATAGAAGAGGAAATTCATGACGAGACAATTCATATCAAAATTTTTATTAATTTACGAACGGCCTCCACTACATCCACACTTTTTCTGTGCTCCCGAGGAGGCTCCAAAGACGCTCTTCGAGTTGTTAAGTTGTTGTGCAGGTGATCCACGTAGCATTTTGTCTCGCGACGATAATACTGATGCACCTGGACACATTTGTCCTTGAAGAGTTGGGCAGCATGGTCTGTATGGTGTTTTACCAGGTGTATCAAACATTTTTATTGGTGTCGGTGGTGGCGGTGGTGGTACAGGTGTTGCACAGCAGTTCTTACGTTGCTTCCCACCTCCGGCATCTTGTTTGATTGACTTAGATGGACAAGTGCATTTTGGTGATATTGATGATGGTAAATTCGATGGAATTCTTTTGCATTGAAATATTGGACTTTCGTCATTTCCTTTGAATAAATATGGTTTTTTGTTGTGGGGAATTTGAAATTGTGTGACGATCTTTGAGCCAAAACATGATGCACGAATGAAAATTGTAGCATCACCAACTAATTGACCAGTTGGGGTTGTTAATCTGTTAATGATAATTTTCATTTGATGAATTATCATGCAAAATCATAAAAATTTAATTGATTGATTACTTGAATGTGTCCTTCATCGATTTGCACGGATTTCCACTCTTAAAAACTTGCTTATTCAGCAATGAATTTATCAAGTCTTTCGTCTCAATCATTGAACTGCCAATCACTATAACATCGGGTAATACTCCTGGTGGTAATTTTTTGTAAACCGACATTGTTATTGGAAAGGAATGCAATTGTTTTTCTAGAACAATTGTTGGTAATGCGAACAGACAGGATTTTCCTTTTCTGAATACTTGAGATTCTTCGAGACATGCGCAGTTGGATGCTGCTGGGTCTTCTTGATGTATTGTGATAGGCGGAAGGTTCAGGATCTGAAACCCGGATGGAAATATGTATCTCAAATTTTGGAAGAGCTTCGCAAAAAAATTATATTCTGACAAAATTTGGTAAATTTCTGGAGAAATTACGACAAAATTTGACATATACTTACGACACTTATAATATTATGTCGTATTTGAACATTTTTTGTCAGAAACTTATCATTTATGATCATGAATTGGAACATCATGTTGCTTCGCTTGGGCGACAAATCCTTGTCTGGATTTTCTTATTTACGGCCGAGATCAATAGAATTCTTCAGCGGCCCGAGGCGAAATAGTACTTTCCGTGCGAATGCATCAGGAATGCTCACGAGTTTTGTTTATTTATGCGCATGAGTTCCAGGGTTGAGCATAAAAAATAATTTACGCAATAATGTAGAAAAATGATTCATGCACATTTCAGAGGCATCAAAACCCGAAGTTTATGATAAAAACGGATTCTTGATGGATAACGTTTAAAGTTATGATTTCAGTCTAAAATCGGGAATATCTATAGATCCATGAGAGATAGAAAAATTTATGTAAGAAACTTTTTTGTGGAATGAATTTCCATCTATAAAAAGATTCAATCAAAAATCTTCTTATCTCTCACATTTCGCGGTAATGCACAAAAACTGAGTTCCGAGTTCATTACTTCTAAAGTTGAGATTTCATAATAAAATTGGTTTTTGAAACTATTTCGGAATCTACGATCGATAGAGAAATTCGTGGAGAGATGTGGTTCTTAATACAGATTCCGATCTTTAAAAGATATTTTTACAAAAAATTCTTTCCCTCTCGCCGATTCCGAAATATTACATGAGATCTGAATCAGAAGTATAATTCAGTGATCGAATGGTGAATTACGGTAAGTCTAAAAATTGTACTCCCATAGTTTCCTAAATATCTCGGAAATAATGAGGTTCACGAAATCTGTCATGAGACCTTTTTGTGGTTGTTCCATTCTTCACAAAAAAGGTTTCTTAATGATTTTCGCTGAGCCCACTCATTTCAAAGATATTTTTAAATAAATCTGAAATAAATGCTACCGGCATTTTCCGCTATTCCATCACTGAATCTTTCCACCTTCTTGCGTAATTCATAATTGATTTTTCGAATTTAGGTTACTTGAAACGAAACGCAGGTTAGAGCTGATAAAATTTCATCATGCATCGCCCGAATACCCGGGACATTGACTTTATCAACGAGAAATTCAATGAGAAAGAGCTGTTGTTCTTCATCCGCCATTTTATAAATTTTGAAAATAATTACTCATTAATTTAGTTGAAAAATGAAATATATTTCTGATTTCACACTTTCATGATTTTGATTCTAAATGTGTCATCCTTCAGATTGAACAACAAATAAACATCACAAAAGTTTTTATAAAGAATGAATTTTAAAAAAATAATGAAAAAACCGTAATTTCATTCCCTCGATTTACTTCTTCTTTCCCTTTCCTTTCTTTTTGACCTCCTTAGTTTCAGCTTCCGTTTGGGCTTCTCGCGTCTCGTATCTAATTGGCGGACGTCTTTCAGGTCCTTTCGGTGTTCTCATTTCCAATTGCAGATCAGATTTCTCATCAGCACCAACTAATCCCTTTTTTCCTATTCTCAAAACAAAAACATCGTGCTCAGGATCAGGTCCACTTGATTCCGAACCAACTGTCACAGTTGGTTTCTTTTTTCCATCGTAATCAAGTAAACCGGAGACTTTCAGGACAACTGCCTTGCCGCAAGGTGTTGGATTTCCACGACTTGATCGAATCATTCCCTTCTCCTCGATCATCGATGTCTCTTCATAAATGACCGGTTTCTCACACGGTTGCTCCTGGGAATCCCCGACCACTCTCTGGGCGCCACCTAACTGACCGCACGGCAAACATGTTCTTCGTTTCGGCGAGCAGACTTCGCAGGAGCGGAAGTCATCATCAGAATCTTTCGCAAAGTCCATTTTGCTTGGACTAATTATTTTACACTTGTAGGAAAGTGTTTTGTCGTCTCGTCTGTCACCCTTGAAGACGAATGACGTCACTGACTCGTCAGGAGGTGCATCGATCTCTGTCACAATTGATTGACCGAATCCCGAAATTCTCACACAAACTAGAGCAGTTCCTGCCGGTTCCTCGTTGTACCAGAGATTAATTGGTCCCTCAAATGTCTTTGGCGGCGGAACATCGCGATGCCAACACTGCAGTATCTCCTTTCGCAGTCCCGCGAATTCTTCAGTCATATCCAATTCACCTTCACCGACAAACACATCAGGACGAATCTCATCCGGCATTTTTTTTCTCACCGTTATTTTTATCATCATTTCAGTTGATTTTGTCACCACCATTTTTTCAGGAATTGCGAAGAGGACCGAGCGACCGGTGAAAAAGTTCTCGGAGTCGCCGGGAATCCCGGATAAAGGTAAGAACATCTGATCAACCGGGGTTATTTCAATCGAGTCATCCTGGATGCCTAAGAAATTCAGGGTTACTGTAGTGGGAACGTAGAACATCTCGTTCAACATTCCTAACCTTTCGCTGGTTATTTGGTGGATGAAGAACTCAAGGAGGAAGAGATACTGGTCACGGTGAGGTGGTAATGTACCGTTGGATTCTTCAAGCAGATGTGATTCAGACTCCATTTCTTCTTCGTCTAGATTTTTCCTTTATTTGCTAATTGCACTTGAATAATTTTGTGTGAATTTTTAGCGATCCTCCATTGGAAGTTAATTGTAAACATAACCAAGATCAGGAATTTAGTAATATTGTTAGTTTCAGATGTTTTTAACGGTTTAAAATTATTGCTGAACTGACCAATGAGCGATCTTTTGAAGTCACGAAGCTGAAATTTACGTCATAGGAGTCGAATTTCCGGAGGTACCGCTTTCGCCTGTACGATTGTATATTGATGAAAATTTTATGAAGAAATCGATTTATACTCATCGTGAGGTTTTATGAAAAGAGTAATGAAGTGATAAAAGAAGATGAGTGGTGAATCCTGCTGTAGATTGTTATGGGAATATCGTGGGAATGAATAAGTTCACGAAAAATGGTCAATTAATATTTTTTGTGATAATTTCTTTTATGCACTAAAACAGATATCGCTTTCGAGCTGACCTCAAAATAAATCACCTACGAGTTTTGAGCTTAAAATTACAATTGAATTTTTTGAGGAAATTTTCTGTAAAATAAAAGATTATCACAAATGTGGAAGGAATAAATTGCATCACACCATTTTTTAAATAGGTGTGTATTCCAAAAAATCCGTTAATTTCATTATCTCTAGTAGGAATTTCGTTTTCTCAGTAGAAAATTTTATCGAATAAGCAGATTTTTTTCTCTCTTCAGCCTCACATTCCAATTCTGGCTGACGTTCGCAGCGTCCTGTTACCGGAACTCTATAGCAAAACAATTTTATTTCCTTTGTGACAAATAAAATAAGTATGTGCCGTAGTAGAGGGGAAGAGCGAAATAAATCAATTTCACTTTCAGGTTCTTAAAAAATGGCGAAACTTGTGGGAAATGGATTTTGTTTTTGTGGTCATCATCCGTCGAATTTTCTGGAAATATCCAAAAATCAATCCTGATATGCGTTTTTCATCGGAAATTTCCTCAATTTTTCATTGAGAACCTCGAAAAAATGCTATCTCGAATCGATTTTAATTGAAATCTTTATTTTTCTCCATTTTCTCTTATGCTATTTGGTAGCTCTGATTTTTGTCAACAGAAAATTTTGATATCGCCGAAAAACCAAGTATAAGTCAACCTATTTTGCAATTTCACTCCTTTCTTCTTGGCAATATATATTCAACGTCATATACAGCATCAAGGCATCGGAAATATGCATCAGTTACGCCCTTTCATTTCGAGCGGACGAGGTAATTTAATTGTAAAGGCAACGAAGATCTTTTCACCACCAGTGAACAATAATGAAAGCAAATTGAATATCATCAAATGTTTCACAATGTATATGACGAGCTGACTAAATCATTGATAGACCGTGAAAGAAAAAAGGAATTCTTTTAATAGTTTGAGCCTTCAATAATTGACCCAACGCGAAGCAAAGTAGTTGAATCAATCATGGCGCCCTTCCTCATTCAATTCTAATTGATCATGAGATTTTTTTCGTCTTAAATAATTCTGAATAGTTCAGTGGTGAAGAGGCGAAACGGGATGAGACTATTTTATCTTGGCGGTCAGCTTTGGGCGATAGCTTGGGAATGGAACGCGATAGAGAAATTTTTCAAGGGACCTACAAAGCTTTACGAAAAAGGTCCCAACGGAAAATTCGTATCTCTCTCAGATTGCGGGATATTCCAAAAAAATTGGAGGCAAATTCTTTTTTTATCGGAAAGACTATCAGTTTTTGGAAAATATCTCAGAAACTACGAGATATAGATATTTTCCTATACAACTTTTTCGTAGAGAAGAATGAAACCTACAAAATTGTTCCTCAGAAAATATTTCATTTTTTTCTCAGATTTCGGAATACGCTTAACAAATTGATAATAAAAAAAAGCAAGACCTTTTTCTGTGTTACCGCGTCTCAACGAAAATGAGTCATCATGTTTTCCCTCTTTACTACATAATTTTGTCCAGTAAAAGTTAATTCCCCTGATCATTTAACCATCGAATAATTCTTGTGTCAACAATGAAAAATGCGAAGACTAATAAACAATCATAGAATTAATTTTTACGTCTCTCATTCCGTATAATTGACGTCTCGAATGGGTTCAATTTTCGGTCACTCCCATTCGGCCACTAATCATCGTAGACATTCAATGAATAATTGGTTTTATTATCTACAGAAATTGTTTCATTGAGTACATGTTTCCAACCGGAAATTTTGTAACAATTTTGATCAAAAGAAAATTGAGAATTAGAGAGTGAAAAAATTAGTTACACTTAAGGTGGCAATGGGGCGTGTTGTTATCGTAACAACCATGGTTTATTACGTTACGCCAATTTAACGAATTTTTGCATAATTGTAAGGAAAAACAGTCAACGAGATTGTTGAGGGCAATAATTCAATTTTTCTACATTTTATTACATCAATTATTCGGAATCGAATCAATCAATTTTTTTTTTCTTTGAAAATTAGCGAGACGAAAGGAAAGTAATTTAATGATATTTCTCGATAATTTAATGCGTTTGAGAAAGAAAAAGAACATTCAAAAAATTTGATGACATGCAAATTGGATTTAACTGTATAAAAAGCATTCATATAAATTACCCAAAAACTTCACGGATTGCATCATTCTTCGGCACAAAAGAACTCCAAAAATAAATTTTTCTAAAAAATTCTGAAAAAAACATTTTTAAATATGAAAATGTTTTACCTCTTGACGTCAATCACATGCACCATTTAAAAATAGAAATACATGGAAGAATACAATATTCTGTGCTGCGAAAATATCTAAAGAAAAGATGTGAAACTATGAGAGAATTCATCATGCAAAGAATCATATTTCAAATTCAACAGTGAGGCAGCAAAACCGAATAAATTCCGTTCTTCATTTTCTTTTCAATATCTCGTAACGTATGAGAGATACGAAATTTCTTATAGACACATTTTTCATAGCTCTGACTCCGCTTTACGGGAAAGGTCTCTGTAACAATTTTCATATTTCCCACCCTTTCTGAGATATTTCATAAAACCGGCGAACAAAATTAATTTCGCATCTGAATTCTCAAAATAGAAAGGAGCAATTACGTTGGGCGCCAGTTTGGCTTATTCTGTATTGATTCAAATAGTACAGGTGTACATATTCGTTAGGCATATGCTCTGTAACCACGCCACATAATTTCGTCGATACCCCATGATAATAATCCCCCACGTCATGACCTTGTTATGATTTTATTTAAAAAATGGAGTCCTCGGGAAAACTTGGATGTTTTTTTACTAAATTGAAGTCTCAAAATAGGAATATCTTTGCTATTTTTTCTTCCGCGTGTGAATTTCATTGCTTAAATCGTCATAATGCCTTAGTGATGGAAGTCAGTGATAAATTGTTTCAATAAGAATTATTCATTTCTTCGTAATGAAGAAGAAAGGTCTCTAGACTTTTTTCGATATCTCTTTCATTAACAGAGTTATATCAGAAGAAATTCTAGACGAAGGGCCAGAGCGCACGCGTGTACAGTGGAAAGTCGGTGGCGGCTTAGCGCTCTACTTGCAGAATACCTCCCGCGTGGCCGTCTAATTCACTCAATTAACCATAACTTCCTCAATAATGGAATAAAGGAAATATCTAAACATTTAAGAGATACTTTACCTTCCGTGTAGAGAAATAACTATTTGAACATTTGTTCTCTGAGTGTCATAATTGAGGTGTTATGATGATTCCAATATTTGGAGGAAAAAATAAGAAAAAGATTCGTAATCTACGACTCCAAATTTATAAACAATCAAGTTTTTCCGGGGACCTCATTTTCGAGACAGAAGTATAGCCAGTGTATACACTAATTCCTGTTTACTGTTCCCACCTAAAATAAAATTATGGATTAAAAAATTAAATCTCAATAAAATTCGCCGTTAGCCTCGTCGATCAAAAATCTAAGGACCTCACAAAGCCATAATAATTCTTTGCTGAATTCAAAAACTCAATGATTTCCAATACAACAAGAAAGAGAAGAACGAGAAAAGCAAAGAGGAAAGAAGCGTTGGAAGGGAGAAATTGGATTAGATTACGTTGTCTGGATGTAGGCGGCGCCACTGGTGCTTCACTCAGAGAGAGAGAGGCCACACACATACACACATTGGCCCTCCCTGAAATAATGTGGGGGATACTACTGCCACTAAAAAAAGGAAAGAAATAAAAACGGATAGAAGAAGAAACATGCTGCGAGTTTTATTCAAGCTACGAGAGCGTCCGTGGAAACACGTTGATCCGGCACTGACGGTTAAACTTTGCCGTTCTGTGACCGCTTGTTTCCTCTTCACCGCATTTAATGAAATAAAAATTCATCCACATTAATTAAACAAACATATGTATCAATATAAAGTAGTGAATGAGTAATAATTATTGAATTATTTTGTCAGTGATGAGTTTATGATTTTAAGTGATAAAATTAGTTTATTTGAATCTGCATAATTCATCAGTTAAACGTTTTACGGTGAGCATTAATACTTAAATAACCAGTAAGTAGATGAGTTCAATGTTTTCTAATTATTTTGAGATTATTTTTTTTTTTATGATTTCGAATGTGTCAATAGTAATTTGAAAATTCTTACCGTATGCAAGTGCATTCACGTGTTTCGTCATGCAGTCGAAAAATGGGCGCATCGTGGGCACTTGCTTGAACCACGTGCTTAAAATATATATGTATATATATAT
>JABSMS010018739.1:0-11603 GCA_018902275.1 Aleiodes sp. PSUC_FEM 10030003
CAGAATGTGCCATGACAGATTTACAGCAGAAAATTTTTCTAAGTTCGAATTTTGAAATCCATCGATTGATGAAATAAGTCAAGAAATTGTATAATTGGATATTGGACATTGTCATAACAATTGTCATGGAAATTTTTATACGTGATGTATACCCACGCCTCCTAGCAGAACATGGACTCTTTTAGTACACTAAGGAAGTTCATCCACAAATTCGAATCTTTTAGATGCATTGTCTCGAACTGTATGCTGAATGATTCCAATGACATGGTTATTGATAGTATGATTCGCAGGAAATGATTCTACTTTGACAGAATATATTCTCAGCTGATTAGATAATTAATGATATTGAGATGAAGACCTCCGCAATCTAGTAAAGACAAATATGTACTTGAGTGAGATTCTACTTTATGAGACGTAATAGTGAATGCATTTGATTGAATGACGACAGTGTTCCTTTCATGAATTCAGGGAATTACGAATTAGCCTTGAAAATCCAATTTTATATAAGACTCTATGTAGTTCGGATTAGTTTCTTCATTTATTTCCCATTGAAATATGTGAATAACTTGGCAGTGTAAGGCGAATTCTTCATTCAATCCATTAATGCTCGAGATTTTATGGATTTGACTCAAGTAATCATTTTTCTGATGTCAGTATTTTTTTCTATCAGTGTCCGTTCTTCTATCCTAATTGGGTTCAAATATGCATCGCACATTATTTCTCGAAGATCGTGAGAGAAAATAGAAAGTGATAACTAGAAATTTTCCGAAAATTAGAGCATTGGAAATTGATTTCGAAAAATTGAAGAATATGAACTTTTTACCATAAGTATTTTTTGTCTTTATTTCTTGGCCCGAAAAAAAAGAAAATAGGGGAGTTTAGGGTCAAATGGACCCATAGGGCACAATGGACCGCAACTAATGGTTCCACGACAAAATCTCCCTGGATATAATCTCCCCGACGTGATCTCCCCGACAAAATCACCCCCGATGGAATCTCCCGCAGACAAAATCTCCCCGCGACAAAATTCCCCCACGCCACAATCTCCCCACGACAAAATCCCCTACGCCATAATTCCCTCGTGACAAAATCACCCAGAATAAAATCAACAACAGAAACCAATAGTTACAAAATGAATTTTTCCAATTTATTCCCTCACAAAAAAAAGTAACAATCAATTTCAATTGCGCGCAATAATACAGCTCACATCATGGACGTAAGAAAATTTATCCTTACGATCACAATTATTCACAAGTAATTTTTTTCTACTTTGTTGTGATTTAATAAATTTTAAATTCATGATAATAAAATAAAATAAAATACAAACAAAAAAGGGAATAACGGTGAACACGGAAAATCAGACACGTATTACACAAAACAAACTGATACTCTAGAGTACGCTACACACTACACAAGGAAACTATGAATATCACTCTCGAAGGAAAACATACTTCCAAAAAATCAATAATGAATAATAATAACAATAATAATAATCAATAATCAATAATTTGCAAAAGGAACAAAAAAAATTCAACTGGGTTGATTTTGTCGAGGGGGATTTTGTCACAGAGAAATTTTGTAGCGGGGAGATCGTGTCTATGGGAGATTATGACGGGGGGGATTTTTTCGGGGAATTAATATCGAGGAGATTATTTCTGGTGAGATTAAGTCGTGTCACTCAACTAATAACTTTATAATCAAGATTTTAATTTTCTTTTCTTACCAAATTTTTAACTTTCACAATTTTCACTTTTTTAACAATTCGTTAATTTTGCCTCTTCCAAACTTGTTCAAGGGCGGTTTTCAGAACAAAAAAAAACACTTTTTTCGCGATTTTTTTCTAGACATATGGATGAGGTACATTTATTCAAACTTTGTGTGCTTATAAAATCCCATTTCAACAACAATCTGTAATTTCCTCATTGAAAAATAACGACAGATAAGCCGGTGACGAAACTTTTCAGAGGACGCCTTTTGAAAATCAAAATATGCGGTGTTCACTGTATCACAGCCGAAAATGATCTGACATCAGAACAACAATGAATTTAGTTAGAACATTCTCTAATTATTTTTATTTCTCATTGAGCGAGTTTTCCACTTAAAAAATGGCACAAATTTAAGTGAAACATCGCAAATTTTTTCTTTAAACGACCACCAATCAACAAAAAATGAGAAAAATAATAATTAGGGAAGGTTGGGGCAGGATTCAGATGTCAGATCATTTTCGGCTGTAATACCGTGAACACCGCAAAACGGTATCACAGACGTTTTCCAAAACTTTCATTTTTCCAAATTTTCAAAATTTGGACTCAAAATTTTGATTTTTTTCTTCAAAATTCGATGTTTTCTACCGATCCCTTTCCCGTCCTTTTTTCAATTGTACTATTTGAAGAAATTCTATTTTGAAATTTTTCTTAAAGGGTGTCTTTCGCTCCAGTTTATCTTATTAAATTCATTTTTTTAATTACATTTCTATAATTGAATGAAGGAAGCTCTCTCGATGAATGAGTTTTTGTATTCTCGCCTAATTGAGAGAAAAAGATTACGGAATTTTTATTTTCTTACAAATGAAAAGAGAGAAAAGATGAAAGACAAAGAAAGATGATATGAACATTCAACGTATTGCAGGCGTCAATCAACGTCGAATTCTCTGACCTGCGAATACTTACAACGTACGTCGAGATTTCGGTTGCAAATGTAACATTTAAGTGTTACGTTGAATGGCAAAAAAAGTGCTAGAAAAATTCTGACTCGGGGGCCTGGATGCTACAGCCTGTCATTCTGAGGCTCAGCTAGGCTTAAATCATGGCGTGGTGCTCAGCTACAATTGCAAAGTTTGAGCCTTGCTTGAAGGTTTGGTAAGCACTCTTTCAATCGTCAATTTTCATCTGGGTAACAATAAAATTGACGATTAGGGGAAGTTCGGTCGACGATCCTCAACCAAATATCGATCGCTGGGAATAGCGCAGCATTATCATTTCCGCGGATCAAGGCTTGGCTATGCTTGTTAAGGTCTGGGGGGGGGGGAGTAGTAGCGTGCGAAACTGCATACACACGCCTCCATCATGTAATACCCGGTTTTCATATAACATTCATTTATTAGCACGGAAACAATTCCATCACAATTTCAGACAAAGGTTTTTCATTCAAGTATTCTCCTCCTTTTTGATCGTATATCAATACTTGTATTCATTACATTTCTGTAACGTTGGACCTGTTTTTATGATATCTTGGCCTCATGAATCCTTTGGGATTTATTCCCAGCTACCTCGTTGTGAATCCTGGGTAATGGCAAGAGTCGGTGGAGTTTGCTCACTTCACTAGTACAAGAAAAATCAACTTTCTATTAACTGTGAAGGGTTGGAAAAATACAAATTATGATTATATAATTCAGTTTATACTTTGCAAATTTAATATTTACGATTTATTTAGATACAAAAAGATTATTTGGTTCAGGAGAAAAGGTAATGGTCCCGCACCCGGATAACACCTCTAGAAAAGACCAGTCAAAACTATCTTTTCCTACATGATCGGTTGAATTTGGAAGTAATTTCAAAATTCATATACTCATTTCATGCAGCATGATTGGTATAATGGAAGAATATGCCCAACTTTAGAATAAAAACGATGTTCGATGGACTCTTTGGGATATTGATACGTGACCTATATTCTTTCAATTCATCGCACTTGATAACATTTATTTATTAGCATGAAAACAATTCTATTCCAAATCCAGACCAATGGTTCTTCATTCAACTTATTGGAAATGGGTTCGATAATAATTTTATAACACGGTTAATTTCTAAATTCAATATTTCATTGATTTTAACGAGGATGGACCGTATGTGCACCAGTTGACTCTCTATGAGAGACTGAACGACAAGTCACAAGGACACAAAAGCATTGACACCAAAAGACGAAGAGCCCTTGGTTCTTTCTACTATGCAATCATTTGTTTATGTTTATATTGCCCTCTCCCACGTATGAAAATGTCCTATGGGCGGTCCATGCTCAGGGCCATGGACCTGTCCATAAATTTTCCATGGCCATTCCATGGATATTTGAGAACTTCTTCCATGGACTTGTGGTCTACGGCCATAGATTTCGGTTTGTCCATAAACTTGAGTTCATTGTTCATAGAATTTCTTATAAATTGAATGAAAGGAAGTCGATGGATGCGAGTTAATTCATTGGTCCATTGCCGAAGTCTGTGGAAAAAAAGCGGGAAATTCTTAAATATCCATGGACTGACTATAGGAAATCTATGGACATGTCTATGGCGGGTCCATGGCCTTGACAATGGACCGTCCGTAGGAAATTTTCATACGTGCCGGCTTTCTATACGTTGATTCGTTTTTGAACTTATAATCTCTATATATTTCATTGAACAATAATTCTCAGTAAAGAAAGGAAATCATAATTTAATACAACTCTGCTCTTAGTAAAGTGAAGGAATATTCGTAATTTCTTTCTTCAAGTATAATTTGAAAATTGTTCATTCTCAATTGATACAAGTTTTATCCAATGAACTGAATTCTGCCCCATTTTATAGATATTTGCACTTAAAGAAGAATGTAGCAGCATTCAATATTCCAGTTTCAATGAGACAAACATAATTTCTCACGAATTCCCTACCGCAAGTAGAAACGAACATTCAATTACACGGTGGCAGACGTGATAAAAAAAAACATTAGATTTTAAGCTGTGAGAAGTCTTTAAAAATGACACTATAAAAGGATCTTTCATGGAACTCGTCCATGCACGCTGAGTACTTCTTCTATGTCTCTAAGCAGTTTCTTACGAGACACTAGCATTGGACTTGTATCATGTGATTACCACTAAAAAGAAATTGCTGTTTTTCTCCTCCCACATGTGGAGATTGTCTGGGCTTTGTCTTTCTCCTCTCCTTTTTTTTTTCTTGGTGTTCCTTCGTCTCAGTTTTCTCTTCTCTACTCTTTTTTATTCCTTTTTTTCCGGCTTTCCTCTCCCTGTACTTTACGGCAATCCACAATCGTATCTCTAAAGGTACGGAAAGGAACTTCTTACTGACAACTGTGTACGTGCCATTTCATTACGTACGAGAGGAAAATCTCTCTCTATTCCATGAGCAAATGATGTTTCCACACTAAACGTGAAGATAACTGAATGTTTTTATTGTTTGTAATACTATGATGATTGTGTAAGGAAATATATATTGTCCAAATGAGAAGCAATGGAACGAGAATTCAACTAGTAAAGGCGTGAAGAAGTGACATCCGATGGTAAAGACTCATTCGTTACACCGCTACCATCGACAACAATCCTCATCAAGAGGACTATTCAACCTTGAATACTATATATTGTGACGTATTTTTTTATACTCATGATAATTAATGGAAAGATAAGGCAACTCAATGGCCAGAACCGAAACAACCAATTAAAAACGAATATTCAACATACCAATTAACGGACACCAGGATAATCCAAATTATCAACAATAAAAACATGAAACGAGGCTCAAAACAGTTAACTGCACTAGCACAGTTTCAGATGTTGATAAATGCCACATAAACATTAGGCCGCGAAGACGTGTGGCGTTCTAAATTAAAATGAAATAATGCAAAATATGCTATTAATATCGGGAATCTGGAACTGAAATTAATAAAATTATTTAATAAGGTATTCTGAGGGATTTATAATTTTTATTATTTCAAATATTATTTTTTTAATTTCTAAACACAATCGATAATCGAAACCATTTATTGATCTGAGCATTGATCACACCTTTTTTTTTACACAATGAGAAAATAATTTGACCTAATTTCCAATATCAAATAATTTAAAGGATTATGCTAACTTATCATAAGGTTTAACCATCATTTTTATAAAAAATATTTAACCAAGAAAGTAAAGTAGCTGATTCAATTCTTTTATTGAATTTTTGCATCATTTCTTTCATACATTGTACGAATAATTTCTTTCTGGTATAGAAGATAAGTGGATGTCTCTTCATGTAGGTATCGAAATCCGAGACCGTCCGGGCCCTTTTCGGTGCCTCTGATTACGGTAAAATCTCTTTATAGTCACCCCATCCGGCCAGGATTGCTCTCTATAGTGACCGCCGCTTCTTTATCCCTACTACTGGCGAATCTTCTTCCTCGATGCACCGTAGCCATGTGTAAAGACGAAAAATTTGAAAGTCTTGTGGCGCGTCACTATTCTCAATTCTCATTGGTTGAGTAAAAGCTAGGCTAGGGGAGAGGATCGGTCACTGCCGAGAGTGAATTCTGTACACTATAGAGAGCGAGTCACTATACGGAAAGTGACTACAGAGAGATTTGACTGTATTCACAGACACCGAAAAGGATATCGAACGGTCTCCGATTTCGACACCTACATGAAGAGACATTCATCTACCTTCTATACCAGAAAGAAATTATTTGCACAGCGTATGATAGAAATGAGCTCAAAATTGAATAAAAGAATTGAATGAGCTTCTTTACTTTCTGGGTTAAGTATTGTTTCTAAAAATGATTGATAATTGTTCCAACAAAGAACGATAGAATTTACATTGTAAGAGCAAATAACCATCCAAACTCAAGACTACACGTTGGAAAAAAGTGATGGCGATTCTGCCATGACAATTGGCTATAGCCAATTCCATGCATTTTTCGCACGTTTTGCCACGAGCATGACAGAATGTTATGGCTTTTCGCCATTACTCGGTATTGAAATGTATGCGGAGAAAATTTCATAAATAATCTGTCATTGGCAATGTGTGTCGATTTTTTCTGTATGCATTCCGATGATAGGTCATGGCAAAAAGACATGAAATGCATGGAATCTGATCACGTCAGTTCATTTTATATGTGTTCACTAAGGCTCAACAGCCAAAGCGCATTACAGAGCCACATAAAGATTCAATAATCATAATAGTAATGTAATAGTAAAATATCATTGTCAATGTCCACGTCAGAATCGCCATTGCTTTTTTTCTACGCTCAATTCCCTTTGCACGGTTTTTTTTTGTTTTGCAACCGTTCGACTGTTGACGGTTATCACCTGTGAGTAAAGATATCACTTGCAGAAGAAAAAACGTCTGTGCGTCGTCTACCGGCCAACGCTAAACTATTTCTCTGTTGTAGATTTCGATTCCCCCTTTTTCACTTATCCATTCAAAATCTAAAGTAGAAATGTATTACGGCGTTAGCGGGTTTATAGCGCATCCCGGGAAAAAAACGTTTGGTATAATTGGATCTAATTATATCTGATCAAATATATTCTAATCGAATTTTTTTGCCTATCTAACTAGATCTCGTACCATACATAATCACATATGAAGAGATCTCAGTTGATCTGGGTAGATCTCGACAGATCTGGAAATATATCCGAGTAGACCTAATTAGATCTGTGACAAAAAAATATCTGACTAGTGGGATCTAGTCAGATAGAGACAAAATTCTGATCAAATTATATATGAATCATATCAAATTATATCTGAATCATAGGTCATTAGATCTGACCAGATATAATTAGATCCAATTATATCAGGCTTTTTTTCCCGGGATTGGCGTTTTCTCTTCTGCAAGTGATGTATTCACTCTGAAGTGATAAGCGTCAAAAATCGAACGTTTGCAAACTAGAATGATTTCCCGTGCAAGGAGAATCAAACGTAAAAGAAAGGTAATGGAGATTTCATCATAAACATTGACTATGAATTTCAATTACTGTTAGTTAATTTTTAATGAGCTCTGTAATTGGCTCCGGCTGTTGATTCTTGCAGAATAAATATAAAATTAAATGAAGTGACCATATTCCATGCATTTGACGCACTTTTTTCCATGCCGGAAAGGAATGACAGAATGTCATGACTTTCCGCCATAGCCCATCATTAAAATGTGTACAGAGAAAAATCCATAAACAATTCTGATGACAGATTATTCATGAATTTTCTTCTGCATACATTTCAATACGGGGTCATGACGTTGTGCCGTGGAGAAAAGTCATAATATTTTGTCATGGCAAAAAGTGCGAAACATGTATGGAATCTGGTCATGGCCAATTGCCATGGCAGAATCGCTTTGATTTTTTTCCGACGTGTAATTGTGGTGAAACAGTCTCTACACATCCACAAGATCAAACTGTTGGCGTGTCTAAACTAGTATTACTAAATGCGTTGGGGTGCGTGCATAAGTCGGTCTCTGAGGCGCTCGTGCATTGTCATGATGCGCTCTCGCTCGCATTCATGTGCAACATTCTTCTATGTCTGGGGGATGTTTCTATCCATTTTTGTCCGTCAATTTGGATTTTGTTCAGAGCCAGGCAGATCATAACCTATGAAAAACCCAGCCTTGTAACTCATAGCGTAAATGACACACTTAATTTCGCCATTTTATGCATCTGTGACAATACGACTGAAGGGATCGTCTCTAAAGATTCAGGCCTACGTATTTTTCTTGTAAAAAACGTTGCTGGCTCCTGGACTGAAAGGCTTTCTATTTTACGGATTTCAACCCTTGGATCTTCCAATCTCTAGGAAGGTTTCTTAGAAATGCACTATGCAAGCTTCTTGGATAGATATTTCAATGCAAATTATTTTGGTGTCATTGACAGAGTAAAATGATTTTATCGAAAATCATTTCATCTGGCTCCAAATCTGAGATGTTTATAGCATTTCGGGTGAAGCAAATCATGAGAGGGGAGCGCAAGACGTTGAGTAGTGGACACGCACTGAGACATGCCCATTTGCCTCACACCGACAACACTCTTGTGTCGCGGGCTCTCATTGGTCGCTTTCTACCCTCAACATTTCGTCAAAGGTTGATCTGATCGAGAAGTGCGAAAGACCTTTTCGATTCAAAATCGTCCCCTTCATTTATATCTCCCGGGACTATCATCATTATTATGTGATAGGAAGAATATTGACACATAGTTGCAATGCTATTCATGTTTTCGACCATCATGCGCCGACATATCATTCATATACGCTGACCCATTATTAGTTTGTACAACTCTTGAAATACTTTTGTAGATAGCGTGTCAGACTGAAAATATGAGGATTGCGGCTTCCGAGCCCTGGCTGGGAAATATGAGAATGGCTTTTTCAGGATAATGAAGTTCATGGAAATGAATCGCACCTGTAACAACCTACGAGTGGAGAATGAAAAATAAGTTCTTTCAATTTCTCAAATTAATTATTAACTAAATGTAACACTAAAATTGACAATCGGTGGAAGTTCGGGTGACGATGCTTGGTCCGGCATCACCCATCATCATCCCAATAGATCATGGAAGATGGGTGATTTATTCATCAAGGCTGGGGTGCGAGAGTGGTAGCGTGAGTGGTGTCTATCAGTCTTGTACCTAGGCTGACTGGTTTCTTTCTGCTTACCCGGGAGTGAAGATTGCTGATAAATTCGTGTACACTCCATAGTTTCCGAGCAATTTGCTAAATACTCTCCAATCAATTAGATGATGAATGAAGCTATCGAGCAATTTCAAATTCACATTTTTCGACAATAATAGATATTTTGAGCACGTAAAATGTTTTTAATCATATTCAATGAGAGGAAAAAAAATTATAAACTGTCGAACGTGAACGATTTCCGATTGAATCTAGTTACCCAAAGAGAGAAATGAAGAATAAAAAAAAATTGAATACGATTTCCTCGTAGTTTCCAATCAGCTTCCACTGCAATCGTCCGAATAGCTTGGTGCCACTACCATTGCAAGAGCCTGTATTCATTCTTGTTGCCCTCCATTCCCCGTGTACAGGGCCCTCTCTCACGAATCTCTCAAGTAGAATAACTTCCTGAATAAATTCAAATCGATTTCCATGGCAGATAGAGGCAAGGTACGGAGCCGCTATGCAGAGCTGTTCGAGGAAGACTGGAGTACTACCAATGATAACTGTCATAGTTGTGCAAGTAGCAGTAGGAATTCTCATTAGAGCACGTACTCACCAACCATGAGAGTCCTTTCAATGTTAAATTTCTTGTGATTATCGAAGTAAATTATAAGGATATTAATTTACCGTGACGTTAATATTATCATACAAAGGAAATATATAAACTATTTTCAGGACTTTAGTTAATACAATCGACATCAATAGCAATGGCTGGAGTAATTTAGATGCTTGAATAATGGCTGATTGTGTAACATACATGGAGAAAAATTCCCCGGAAAAATTAACGAAAGATCTCGGTAAAAAATTACTGAACCTTCCGGAGTCGTGGGATCTTTCATGATGTATACAAAATATTGAAAAATTAGATGGTAATTTTTCATAAGAGTTCATAAAAAAGTCACAGGAGAACCTGAAAAAATTTGCTGGTAGCGCACCGAAAATTTCTGCACCATGCTCGTCAAAATTTCGCGTGAATTCATGAATTTTTCATCTGTCCTTATTAATTTTTCGTCGATTCCTATTATTTTATTTCGTACACCTAGTAAAATGTCTCGCGTTTGCTAAAAAAGTGCGCTACTTCTTCCTGGGAATTTCTCTCCATGTAGGAGCCTACTCACGCATTAGGTGAATGGAGTGGAACGCTTAGCCTGTAGTGATTGACATTCAAACTTCCGTTACGGTAATACAAACAAAAGTTTAAAAATATTACCGGCATATTTACAACGAATGGGACGGGTGAAATGTCGATGTTCCAAAACAGTTCTGGGCTTTCGTTTCCTTTGGTCACATTCACAGTAAACCAGTAAAATAATTGATCTTCCTACTCTAACTAATTTTCGAAAAACTTAATAGATAAAACCTGAAAATTATTGGAAGCTGTCAAAATATCTTCTTTATTGAGTCAGGTATGCATTTTTTTAAATCAATCTAGTAGCGAAGAGCTGAAACAGAATAATTCAATTTTTCTTACCAGCTATTTTTAATGAACATCTTGAAAATCAGGCTAGATAGAGACATTTTTGTTAGGACCTTTTTTAGCCTTCCGTAAGAGAGATATGGAGGAAAAATATCTGAGGACATATTTCGAAGAAAAAAAAATGACATCAAGGTATGGCCGAGTGAAATAGTTCAGTGGCGAAGTAATAAAACGATTCAATTGAGTGAACTGCTATTGTAAGTCAATTTTTGAAAATATTGTGAGATCTAACAAAAGTAGCGAAATTCCCATGATGACTCCTTTTATACGTCTAATATTCTCTGCAAAAAAGGCTCTGATGAAAAAGATTACTTCAAAAATTAATGCAAATACTTGGCGGGTTTAGAAATTAGAAGAAAAAAATCGCAGCCAAACCCGCCGAGTATTTGCATTAATTTTTGGAGTAATCTCTTTCATCAGAGCCTTTTTGCAGAGAATATTAGACGTGTGAAAGGAGTCATCATGGGAATTTCTCTACTTTTGTTAGATCTCAAAATATTTGCAAAAATTGACTTCCAATAAAAGTTCACTTAATTGAATCATTTTATTACTTCTCCACTGAACTATATCACTCGGCCATACGTTGATTTCATTTTTTTTCTTCGGAATATGTCCTCAAATATTTTTCCCCCATATAGTTACTACTAGGGGTAAACGCGCGCTGCGCGCGCGGTAAGTCTCATTTCTATGAGGTAACACTAATTATCTAAACACTTATTATGTCACTCAAATATTCAAACT
>JABSMS010018750.1:0-11601 GCA_018902275.1 Aleiodes sp. PSUC_FEM 10030003
AATAAAATTTAATTAATTTATTATTAAAAAATACCATTTTGTTCATCATTTTTTCATGATAACATGCCTCACAAAAATTTCATAGATATCACTTGAATTTTGAATTTGTTTCAAGAAAATGAATGTTTCATTAAGAAGAAACAATGAAACTTCATTTTTTAATATTTCTAACGGAAAAGTTTTTTATTCTTCACTAAAAAGTTATTCTTCTCAGATGAATCTTTTTTTCATCGAAATAACCCAATAAAAAAATATTACTTTAGATTTTAAGAGGCAAGGTGAGATCAATTGAAAGAGTAATCAGTGAAATTTAATTGCTCCAAATAACTCCACTCTTCATGAATAGTTTTGAACTAATTCATGTGCAGATTAAATTGAACGGAAAGGTATCCTCAATTAATTTGAAAATTATTCCAAAATCATGTAATTTCAGAATTTAATTGAGTTAGCTCAAAGTATTATAATTTAATCTATTGAGTAGAATTACACATTGAAATTGAAACAACGAAAATTCCTTGCGGTTACAATCTGCGGGTAAATAAGTGTCCGGTTTTTCCTCGAAGTACTCAGTAACTGTGTGATGCACATATTACTCGTCTTTTTTTTCTTCTCGACTGTTTCTAATGACATAATTACAAATGCCAAGATGAATAAAACAGCGATGAAAGCTGCCGAGCGGGGTAACATTTGCACCGGCGAGTTCTCTCCTTTCGCTCAAGTGGGGAAAAGCGGAAAGGGAGAGAGGACGAAGTTGTATTCAAGTTGCATATTCACCTTGAGTGACTCTCACGCCAGAGTGAAGACATGTATGAGTGTAGGTGTGTGATGCAACGCCTGGGAGAATTTTCAAAGTGCACTCCAACTACTGTGCTAAACACATAAAAAGAGAAATTCCAAGAAAAAAATGTTGAATAAAAGTTTAAATTTTTTTAGATGGGTTAGTCGATCTGGGGTCATAATTATCCGAGTTTCATTTTACAGTAGGGCGGGGCTTTCCGTGTTGAACCACAAATCGATAATTCATTTTTTTAATTAATGGAAATTGGAAAATGTTGAAAGTGAAGAATACTAAATAAGTCAGGTTATTAATAATCTCAAGTTTGATTTTTATCTGAGAGTACCTAATTAATTAATTCATTCCTAGTTGAGATAAAGGACAGCTGCGAGGTTGAATGCAATTAGTCACATTTATATTAAAAATGGTTTCCTTTAATTAGGACATTTTTATTAAATTTTTGTGGTGCGGAAATTCTTCATTTTCACGTTATTCATGAATTATTTGAGATTAGAAGTTGCTGTAACATTGCTAAAGAATTCTTCCAATCATTATTGCACCTATGAAAATAGAATCCAGAATTTTTTTTCAATTATTCTCTTCATGTTAGTTACTTTTGTTTAATTCCTGCACTTAATACTAAAATTATCCGTTAAATTCTCCTCTGCTTCATGTCAAGTGCCGCAATAGCACGATGAATTTCTCATTCTCGTATTTCCTTGAGTAAAGCACGAAACTGAAAGACGGTTACAACTACGAGACGATTGTAGAAGAGGTGGAGGAACCTATGACGTGGCACACGGCGATGAGTACAGCCCGATCCAAAGAGGAAAGCCTTGAGGAGAAAGGAACCAGAATAGGCTCTGTTCAGCAATAAGAACAGAGGAAGCAAGATGAAGAGAGAAAAAAAATAAAACAACCAAAAGGAAAAGCAAAAGAAGAAGGCGTCTTGGTTTGCCCTGGCCAGTTTTCAACCTTCCACAGCAGCTCGGTCAATGACCGTGGCTTTTGTGTTACGCTCAGGGACTTATCTTCGTTTTCTCACTCGAAAAGGATTTCTTCTCTCTTCTTCATCTTCTTATTCTTCAAATCGATATTCCTTGATTCCTTTGTTCCATTGAAAAGTTGAATGTTTTCAACTTACCGATGAAAATTGACACTCTGTGTTTCAATTCTTCCATCGAAAATCTTGATGTGAAGATTGTAACAAAGCCTTTCAGGGAAAATTTTGTTGGACCCTTTTTCATCGTTCTTCTAACGCGGAACAACTGCCACATGGACAGGTTGATGTAATTAAGGTTTCTGTTATTTTCTGAACGAATAGAAAAGAAAAATGCATTTCATCTCTATAGCGGTTAGGAATGAAGAGGTCAAAGAGACCGAAAATACAAGAATCGTCCATCAGACCTTCAACTTGGACTATTAGGTCGAACCCAAGGTTTGGTTAGTCAGGTGTGTTGGTGTCGTCCGCGCCCCTTTGCCCCTATTATTTTCAGCAGCACGAAAAAGCTCCTTAAATTCCCCCGACGATATAATTGGAGTCTTTCCGACCCTTAGCCGCAGGATGCGATGGGACAGGTGCTTAAAAATATATATTATATATAGATTTTCCTATCGTTTTCCTCATTTTTTTCGACTTTTTTATTACAGACATTCTACTAACTTCTGTTGAGATGTATTACTTTTAGGAATCTTTAAAATAATGGAATATTGCTCGAATTATAAATGACTTTAAGGGCGAGAAACGATAAAAATGAAGGAGACGAAATAATACTTAGGAGAAGCTGAAACATTTTTCATTAATATCTCACGTACAAATTTCGAGTTAAATTCTCAAAGAATTGAGTCATCTTTAGAGGAAAAAAAAGACTTATTGTCGCTACCAAAAAGTCTATCTGATTAAGAGAAAAAAAGATTTCAGTGTCTTCAAAGATTTCTATTTCCACTCAAGACAGGTCAGAAAGAATTGGAAAAATTTCGAAAAAATTCGATTTATTATGTCTTTCCACTTTCCAAAGATATTGAAGTTGAAGTGAAGGTAATAAGACGCTTGCTTCTTCAGAGAAATCGATTTTTTTTTGTTTGTGACTATCTTTTCCTCTTCAACTGAAGGACAGTTGGCGACAGGAGTTAAAAGGATGAAATTGTTTTTTTTTATAAAGTTGATGACCGATACATTGCATACCGATGAAATGGCGAAGAAACCATGTTAAAGAAGAAATTCAACCGAGTATACGGCGGTCGTAGACCTCTTTGACTCTTTCTCAAGCCCCTTGCTTTAACCGAGAAATCCCTTTGCTCGTCCGCGTCGATTCTTCTTCTCTCATTGGCGTGTTGTGTAGCGTGTACCAGAGACGGAAGGAGAAGATTACACTTCTAAGACAAAGGAAGGAAAAAAACGAGCTAAAACAATAAAAGAGTGGTCATAAACAAAAGGTGAAAAAATATCCGCAGAAGGTTAGAATGAGGATGTAATAATCCACTGGCAGAGTGAACTGTCAACTTGTAACATTCTGAAACTCACTTTGGGATTAAATTTAAAAGCCACTCGGTAAATAATCTCACCTCTCTGTGCATGACAAAACTAAAACCTGTATAACACAACTCTTTAGGGTTGGGGAGAAAGGGAGGGGGAACTAACAAAAATCGACATTTCCCTGTGGCCTCACGAAACACTTAATGTCATTTATTTTTATCTCCATAGTTCATTTAACTTTTCCCAGAAAACCTTGGGCATTATTTAACTCATTTGCGTTTGTAAATCCCCGTAAAACTTCGTTCTCAATTCTGTTTTTGTTTCTACCTAATTATCTAATTTTTTTGGTTACGTATGGCAAGAAGAATCAAAAAAAGTCTTCATTGAAATTTATGTCTGTTTGATTTAGTTTTGAATGAATTAAAAAAATAACTCAAAAATTCATTAATTTCACGAAAACTAATGACTACTAAAAAATCTTTAATGGAAAAGAAAAATTATGCAGATATGAAAATTAATCATGTAATTATTTTTTCATTAAAGCGTCATTATAGTAGCAGGCGTGGTAAAGTGACACTGGCCATTGAATTAAATACAAACGAGAGAATACCACTTTGAAAAGAATGTCGGGGCGTCTCTCATTGGATCACAAGTGAGCGCGCAACTATGCTTGCTCGACCCAATTACAAATTTCCCCTCTTTCCTCACCTCTTGACTGAAAAATAAATATGTATATATATATAATCAAACGTGCGAAATGCGTATACGTTTAAACAGCTGCCGGTTACATTTGAAACATTTGTATTAGTTGCGCGTGTTATGCATTTGCGTTATACTATTCGTGTGCGGCTGCAATTATTACATATGTCGCAGCCGCATGCGGTGTAGTAAGAGGGCATGAGGGGAATTATGGAGGGTGCAGGGAATGTCGACCTGTCGCGTGTATTGGACGATCGATTTCACATATAACGAATAGACGAGGTGAGCCGCGTTCTCAGTTTAACTTCCCACGGAGAAATCATTTTAGTGTGAAGGTCTCTATAATTTTCGTACTAAACGTTCCTACTACCGCAATATTAATATGTCATTCTGTATAGACAATTTCTTTGATACCGTATGTAATTTCACTTTGATTCTAATCTCAGTTTTCTCGTATTGATTTATCGATTTTTCCTCGTCTTGTATTCTCTTTCTCGTTACAATGATTCTATTCATCCCTCTTTCCCCTTCGAGTCTTCTATGGTTTATTTATCTCTTCCTTTCGACCTCCAGGATTGTTTATTATTGTTTACATTTGTTTCATACTTTTTTCTTTCTTTTGCTACCCAAAAGATCTGAAAACAGTTATTTCTCTGTTCGTTGGCCAACATTTCCGATTTATTCGGAAAAAGTTCTCGAGGTATTGAGACCTTGCTCCAATAATCTCAGTTACTCAGTCACACGGTGTTCAATGCATTTTAATTCTACAGTATTTACTTGTGGTTAACCGAAATGTGAGGAAAAATAAAGTGATATATTTATAAATGGGATGAGGGCCAAAAGGGAAAGGAAGAGGGCGTTCAGGGATTATGTGTGTTGTGAGTTACGTCAAGATGTCATGAGGGGAAATGTAATACTCATTCGTTCAGTTCATTTCTGTGTCTTTGACTCCTTTCCCCCTTCACCCCCTCCCTCTTCAGGTTTTTCGAATAGGGATTAGGGAAGGTTGGCTCTGAGATAGATAAAAAAAGAGGGACGTTGACCGGCACAAATGCAGGTGCTTCACGCATTGTCTGCCGTCTCGACAGGTTTTTTTTAAAAACCTTTTATTAGTCTTTTTTTTCTTCCCAAACAGGTTGCCAAGGCATTCTTGTCTCTCTGTGCTATGTCATCTATCCTTTTGCCTTTCTAACACAAAACGAAGGGAAGAAAGATCTCTCAAATTACATTTCGAGGAGGGCGCGGCTTTGATACCGCCTCCTATCCGTGCATTCTCTTATAGCGTTGTCCTGGAAGAAGTTGATGATTAAAGTTAACCAGGACAACCTGTGCACTCGATTAATCTCCAGAATTTCAGAAGATAATGAATCGAAAATGCTTTTCATCGCCGGAGGTACATTATAAAAGGAATGAAATGAATCAAATAATGAATAATTTTTCTCGTTTCATCACCTCTTTATTTTTAAAGTAAAAAATGTAAAATTAAATTTTATTTCACGCTCGCTGAGGCAAAAAATGAAAAAAAATCAGTAAAATGAATTTTCGTCAATTTTTCCATACGAAATTTACGTGTGGTGTAGAACGCTTTATAATATATATACCTCTCTCTTTCACCCTCTCGATTCGCACGATAAAGTGAATTCACTTTGGTGTCCGGAGGGACACGAGAAATGAGACGTACCAGAGAGTTCTATGTGTGCAACATACTCGTATGCCAATCGATGCTACAAGTGAGACGGGAAAATGGAAATGAAAGAAAAAAGAACAGGGTTGAAAAAGAGGCACGCGTTCTCGTTTTCTCGCAAATAAAAAAAGCACTCTCGATTTTTTTCTACTTCCCTCTCTCTTTTCCATACCCCACCCTTCCCTCTTTTCTTTGTATGTCGCATTTGCATGGCAAATTGCGATTTATTCACTCCACTCTTGTCTTGTATCATTTGAATTATAGAAAGAGAAAAAAATAAATTTCCATTTTTTGAATCCAAGTTCACTGAATCGAGCATAATCAAATAGGACCGTTCAAAAAAATTCCGTCTCGTAACATTGTGTTTGTCTTCCCGGAACGTGGTGAAATATCACGTCACCAAAGTGTGACAGATACGTTCAATGAGTGACGAAGAACACCAAAAAATTCAGGCAAAGAATATTAAAAGAAAAAAAGGATTTTTCTTTCCGTAATTATCTTTTATTTCATTGTTCTACATTCATCCCTCCTTTTTTAAGACTACCACGCAGTTTCTTATCCGTAATTTTCCCATGTGATATTGGAGTTGACTTTTACGTGTGAAAGAACCTCATTGTGTTACCAATCATTTTTTCTTCTCTTCATGAGGAAAAACTGTACGAGTTACGATTGTGTTTGAAGAGTTGAGATGGCCAAACCATGCAGTCAATGGCCGGAATCTATATCCACTTACGGTTTCGATAGTAACCAACGAGTTTACCAAACAAGCCGATAGTATCGTACTCGAGTGCACGATTTACAATGCTATAGTCCTACTTTTACAAGCGTCAAAACAATTCCGTTTTCTTTTTATTAATTTTTTTCTTTCGCTCTTTCTATTCAACCCACTCATTTTATGCTGCGGTATCAGTTAAAATCTAAGTGTGAGTCATACTGAGAAATTTATGAAGTATTTATTCCTCTATTTCATTCTCTCTCTTACTTTTTCCTATCGTAACAATAAATTTACGTTATCTCCTAAGTATAACATTATTTTTCTTCAAAGATTCAGTTGCGTATTGTTACTATCCAAGAAAACATGTTTATATACACCCTTGGGCTTCTGTCAAAAGATATGTATATCGGTATATCACACGAGTTGGAGGAGGGTAAGAGAGCGAGGGGAGTCGGGCACAATCGATGTTGTGACTCTTGTTGCGCGTCTTTTATTCCTGAAAAACGAATAAATACATATTCTCTAGTAAATATAACTGTACCGCACGTATGCCACACGTTTATACCGCTCCAGTAATATTTTCGTCTCTCCTCTGCATTTTTTCCCGTATTTTCCTTTATTTTTTTGTGATTTTCTATTTTTTTGGAAATAGAACGTTATCGTGGGAAACGGGAAAAGCCACAAGGATTCTATCGAGTATCTTTTCTATATACCTTCTTTCCCTTTAGGTTCAATATAAATGTAATATCGTGAAAATTTTTTCCGTTCCTTTTTTTCCTATGGATATAGATTCATGAGGATATTTATTTTCGAGATAGAGGAAGGAAGGAAGAAGGAGAGAAAAAAAATTGAAGAAAAGGAAATAGGAGATTGAAAAAAACGATGAAAATTCGTTGAAGGAAAAATAGCATGTCATTAGCTGCCATCGTGGGACATTGGTTATTGTTCAACTCCAAAGATTATTATTTCCTTTTTTTCTTCCTAACCCGAAGTGCAAGTCGTAAAATTGCCACAAGTCAACGGAGAATATAAAACATTTTTTTACACGTTTTTCTTTTTCTCTAATTCTCTACTTTTTTCTTTTTTCCATTGACTTTTTTTGCTGCGCACAATGGCACTTCTACGAGAATGAGTAGGAGATATATAGCATAATCGCTGACTCAACGTCGGGAGAATTTCGAATTATCGGGAAAATTCCTCCTCCACTTCGAATATAGTCTTTACACAGATTATTGGGATATTTAACGATTTACCAAAAAAAAATCAATGTTTCATTATCGAGAGATTGTTGGATAGTTGGCTTGCATTTTTCTGTAGTCGTTGAGCTTGGCGCATATCCCGTTTGGTTATTACGAATCTGCTATGTGTTTTGCTTGGATTTAACCGTTATGCGAGCGTAATTCACAACCTTGAAGCATTTACACCGTGTTACTGTCTATGGAGAACATTATGTATATTTTTCATGCTTACGTCATATTTTTTTCATTGCTTTGATATTCATTCTTTATTTCTGAATGGATTTAAATTGTTTTTCCTCTTGAGAGAAAAGTCGTCGGATTTGATAAATAGGAATTCACTATCATTTAAATTGTTGAGAAAAATTCTTCGGAAAATAACGTATTTCACCACTTGAGAAATTTACATGGTAGTTATTTCAAGTACGTATTAGTAAGCGATTTATTTATTATGAAACTTATTCAGAAATCGCTCGGAATATTCTATAAATTATCTGCCGGGATATTTCATTTTGAATGGGAGAAACAGTAGTAAATCTTTTTTTGCCTCATTAAGTTGTTAAAAAAATTTAATACACAATCATTTCATGCTGCGTTCTACTTATAAGAAGCTAATAATGAGTTAATGGTTGAACAGCGGTTGAGCTACTAAATTTGAGCAGTGGAAATTTTGCAGAGGTGAAACTCCTTTCAGGCAGTTAGAGATGATTGCAATTACCGAGATTACGTTCAGTTGGTCATTCTCATGATTGAATTTTTTTTTCCATTTTTGAATGCCCGTTTTATTGAATTTTTTCTTTGTCAACATATATAATCATCATTCTCTTTCTTTTTCCGTATTTTCACTGTATCCTCAGAAAAGTTACTTTTTTCCTTTCTTTTCTTTATTCCTGTCCTCATGCTGGGTAAAGGCGCATTAGAGTGAAAAAATATGGCTCTTGGGCCACCCGGGAGTGAAGACACTGTACTATCAAGGGATACTTTTTTATACCTCAGAGAAAAGTCACACTGATCCTCAGGGACCTGTCAACCGAGAACTTTTAACGAAGCATAATCGCATATAATTAACGTGATAGAATAATACTTTCATGAATTATAATTCCCACGTAAAAGAATTTCCTTTTTTCTCTTGTCTTTTCAATTTTTATTTTCATAAAAAAAAACCAAACTGCTGAACTTTATCTAACGGATATTATTTATTTTTTTTCCACTGGCGAGAACTTTTTTTTAATTGTTAAGAGGAAATAAAGCCATTTCCTTTCTTATTCTTTTTTCCGTTATATATTTTGAGGAAAATAAAAATAAATAACGCAACCCAGTAACATTAAAAAAGCAGAATATTTCATCTCTTTAATGAAAAGATTCAAATTATTACGACACATAACTACAAAGAGGCTTCTTATTATTTGAGAATAGAGGTTTTTCTTAAACGAGAATGGCAACCTCGAGGCAAGGATATAAAAGCAATTACGTTATACGAGGTACATACATTGACGTCAAGATGATTTTATCATGGATTTTAATAAAGTTCTTAATGCAGTGAGATTTTCCCATCGATTTTCATCCCTTTATGTTCTTCATTTTTTTTATCTCTTTTGTAATTCCTCGGCTCTTATTCGCGCAGATTTACCCCCTTGAATTCCCATCCATCGTGAGCTCATAGATCTGCAACGTAGGCGTGGCACAGTCCTCGAGAGAGAATTCGAAGGAGAAAGAGAGATAGAGTATAAGACTTGTTCGTAATTACCACGGTGCTCGTGTACTCTTGGGGCCTATCGTTAGAAAAGTGATCGCCAGTAGTCGCGTACTATGCGAGAGACTTTGCCGCATCTCCAGAAATAAAAGCATCGTTATTATATGTGATTTTCATCGATATATATCTAATTTATTGTCTTAAATTCTTTGATTCAATTTGCCTTTTACATTCTTCATTCTTTCCCAATTGTGAGAACAAAAAATAATACAGCTCTCGAGAGAAAATGGTTTTGACACTTGGTGGTGTTACTCAGTTGTTTCTAGAAAAGTAAATAAAACGAAAAAGAAAAAAAAACAGTTTTAAAAAGTGTATCCATACAACTCTCTGGCCAGAACGTACACCATTGTTTTTTTCTCTTCTCTTTTATACTCTTTCAGTTCCTCCTCATTCGTACGCTTCAAATATAGTGTCTGTAGTCCACTGATTTTTCTCTCAATATCTTCTATATTTATTTACTTCATTTTATCTAGTTTTCGTCTTCTTTTTCTCCGAAAAACTTCAGCAACGCTAAAAAATATTTTTCACACTTTTCGCGTGGTTCCATCACCGTAAGTGTACGTTCTACTCCCCTTCCATCTCCTTGTTTTTTTAGAAAAAGAAACCAGAGCCGCGTGACCTCGACTCATTCCAGTTGCTCGTACCTCTTCTCTCCTCCTATATCTCCCTCCTCACTATATTCCCCTCTTTCGACAGACGAAAACCCTTCTCCTCATAACACGAGCCCAACCTATACTACCACTGGCCGCTAGCTTTCGTCTCGCTCGAGAGGATATATTCGCGAGGTCGAACGTTATATATATATACAATTCGTCGCTAAAGATTCTCAACTGATCGCACTCTCTGTGGCTCATATTCCCTCACAGAACGTTACACTTCGACTTATCCTTATTGCGACGGTGATTTTTTTCTTTCCTTTTCCTCCGAAGCCTGAAGAAAAGTCAGGAGGGTACGGTTTCCGGCTATCCTTAAGTTTAACGAGCCGTCGAATTCTGTCTTATACAATTGAGTGGAACGGACGAAAATATGAGAGAATAGATTTGAACAAAGAAAGTGCAATGATGTACTTTAGTGGCAATATTCCATTGAATACTAACTTGGGTAAAATTTCACCGCCATCATGGCTTTCATATTCTTGCCAGGTGTCTAAAATTGTGGAGACTCAAGTGTTACATGAAAAAATATTCAACCGTCAATTTTCTTCTTATTCATTCAATTGAGTAGATTTTTTCCTCTCAAATTCCCCCGTGAGTAATAAACTTCACTTTCAATGGCAACTCTTCGAAAATATATAATGAATGTTCACTGGTGAAGCCCAAAACGACTATTCTATCTTTTATTAATCATTTATTTTTTCTGAGTGAAATTCTTACGTCACAACTACTAAAAATGTCAAGAATCTGAGAGTCTTTAAAACGATAACCACATTTTCCTGCGGTCGTAGATCGTTGTAATCGATTCTCTCCTACAAAATGACGATGACGTTAATCCGAGGATCCACGGCGATTATCAATCACGAATTCTGAAGGGTTCAGAGGTATAATCGATGGTACACGAAAATATAATCGTAGTGGCATATGATCGAGGCGTGGTCAATCGTCATATCACCGATTGTTCTGACCATTATATATGTGCACCGTAGTGAGAACTATATAAATACGGCGTGAGCGGTATACCGGTGAATCCAAATCGTTAAAAGAACACCAAGGAGATAAAAGCGGTTACTCGTCGAACCGGTCAGACAGGTTTCCTCTCTCGTTTCGTACAACACGAGCGAAAGCCACTCTTTACTCCGTTAGTATTCTCTTCCTTCCTTTATTACATTTTCTCTCTCGTTCTTACGGTGTTTCAGGTACGTACAAGAAATGACGAAAAAAATTAACTTTAAAAAAATAAAAGGAAGATGCTTCATCTCCGACCCCGAGCGAAGAGAAGCGACGCCTCCTTGCGTGTACTCCTCTCTCTCTTTCCCTTTCTTTTAATTCTTTTACCTCTTTTCTTTACTTTTTATGTATTCTTAAATTTTTATTCTCTCTTGCCGATTGTATTCTCGTCGCCATGACTTGCATCACTCAATGTTGTAGCTTAGAGAATCTATTGGAAAGTTTGATATATCAGTGATCTTTTAAATTGTGAATTTCGTTTTCAACATTCATTAGGGGAAGGTGGGGCAAAATGGGCATAGGAATTGAACGGTTCGAGATAGAGATTTTCTGATGATTCCATTGGAAAGCTGAGGAAATTTCAAGTGGAAAACATGTGTA
>JABSMS010018761.1:0-11598 GCA_018902275.1 Aleiodes sp. PSUC_FEM 10030003
TTTTCCGTGGGCTATTTTTCCAATTGGTCTCCATATATAATCCAAAATATACAAACCACATTTTCCCATGTTTATATATAATTCTATGAGATGGCACATTTGAGGAGGAATTCACACAATTTTAAGGCCTTTTTTAACGTGTCTTTTTTTTCCAAAATCTTTTTTTTTCCAGTATTTTTTTCCTCAGCTTTTTTTTCATCCAACCACCTTCGACATGTTATTTGTACGGGATGAGGGATATGACGTATCGTGGCTCTGATTCGGTGCTGTTCCATTATTTTGGGCTTCAAATTGTTGGTGAGACAATTGGAATGGCCTTGACCGTTGTCGATTGTAAACTGGTTGTGCCGCGTATGATTGCGCTCCCCGCCAATCCTCTTCTCCCGTCAGATCCATATCCTATGTGGATTGACTGTTCTGAATGTCTTGTTGCCACTGTGTGTTGTAAAATGCCTCGAATTCTGAGGCGTTAATATTTCGAGCCATTGTTTTGTTCTCTTGGTTTCTTTTGTTTTCAGATCAATTGACTTTCCTTCAATCGATTTTAGCCATTTTGCTTCTCACAGATCGGAAATCGTCAGAAAATTGCCATTAAGGTAATTGGCGTTTCTCACTTTTTCTTTCGTACTTTCACACTCACTCATTGGGTTTGATATTACTTTTTATTACTTTTTGTCAACTCTTGAATGTTGACGTAGGTGATTACGCTAATAACAAGCGAACGATTATCCCACTTCTGACTGTTAAGCGTAAAGTTTATACACTGAAACTTTGGGTAATGCTTCAGGGACACAGGATGACTCTTGGATCGAACGCATAAGAGATTAAACTCAAAGTGCCAAATTGTAAATTAGAAACAGTAATGATAAAGTTTATCACAAAAAAAAAACGATAACTGGCTTTACAAGAAACAAGCACTAGAAATCACAAATTCATATCTTCTCGTTCTCTCATTCACACAAACCGACAAAAACTCTCACGACTTATCTCGCATTTCATTACCCCTTTCTCCCATTCCTTATCGGTCCCATATGCACACTCATTCAAATACAATCACACATACGCTCTGCTAATTTGGCTTTAACATATGGGAAGGGGGAAAGCTCGGTTCAATCGGGAAAGCAAGCTTGATTGAAGCTGAAGGAAAAGGCTTGTTTCAAATGGACAAAAAGGATTGGATCAAGTTCGAAGAAAGGCTCAACCTGTCGTCACTAGCATGATTCCACCCGTCGTCATCCGTCGCACAGTGAGTGCATCGCCGCTGGGTTGAATTCCATGCGCGTTGCTGCATGGTACTTCGTGCCCATATCCGTTGAGACAAAATATTTTACAATTGATTTTATATTGATAAAAAAATAAAACAAGTTGTGAATCGTTTTTGCTTCCGAATGGAAGCTTTACAATCATGAAAATTTTAGATTCCCATTTTTCGGATGAGGAAGACTAGAAATGATCCGAAAAGTCCGAAAATGGTATTGAGAAAAGATGTCTGTGTGTATGTGTGTAAGTTTGTGTGGATAGATATCTCGCAATTTCCCAGGAATGATTATGTGTAACAATCTCAAATTTTCAACATATATTCGCAGCGACAATCTCTTCAATTTAGGACCAGTTTGATTATAATCCACTCAGTAGTTTTTGAGAAACGAATATTTTTCTAGTTTTCGTTATTTTTTCTATCACAAATTTCTTAACCTATTCCACACAGATCGATAGATCGTCTGAAACATCATAATATCTAGTTGCCTGGATTTTTTTAGATTTTTCTGAAAACTAGTCGTAAAGTTATCAATATTTCAATGATTTTTCAAAGAAATATGTTGTTCCCTCGATAAAAGAGAAAATATTGAATATAAACATTTACTATTCAGTCGGTTTCTAGTTCTTATCAAAGTAAGGCCTGGTATTGAATTTGGAAGGAATCGCTTGAAACGTTTGTGAAATATGGTTGTTTTTTATTTTTATATTCTTACCATTTTTCAAAATGTTTCCATTATCATTGCTCCCCAAATCAAGAATAACGTTAAAAAGGAAATTCGTGAGTTATATTGTTAAAATATATGGCACTTTTCTTCGATACAGTTTCGTCTGAAGAAAGGTCGTATGAATAATTAATTCATCATTTCCAAGGATGGTGGGAAAAGGATGTATATGTATACTCTAGGGCCCTAATTATGTCATCACTGATGACATGGATATCAGTAGCATTTTGATGATCGACATAAATTTCAATTGAATTTTCTTAACACATTTGGGGTTCTGAAGAATCAGAACTTTCCCACAGTTCAGGATGAGTGAAGTGGTTTCTATGGATGAATGAGAGTTCTTTCTGATACTCATAATTCAACTATTGCATATGGGGCATTCTATGCCAAATCGACCACTTTTGACCGAGACTCCTTTCCATTTTTCTGAAACTTCTTCATCTTTTTCTTCTATATGGAAAATATTTCTCACAATTTTCTCAATTTTTTTTACTTAATCAAAAAAAGTTATGGATTAAAGAAAAAAAATTGATTTTTTTTCAAATAGGTTTTTCAAAAATTCACTTATTGGGTTGTTTTTTTACATATGTCTTATTGGATGTACTTTTTAGAATAAAATTTTCAAAAAAATACGGATTCATCTTCAACGTTTTTTTCTTAATTTTTGGAACTGAACGGAAATTTCAGGATGATTGTCATAATTGATTGTTGATTTTCTTAAATGAAAAACTTCAGTCTATCCGGCGAATTCCCTGAAATTTTCAGAGTGGTATTTCTTTCCTTCATATTTTGTTTTTTTTCAGCTGAAGTTTTTTTCTCTAATATGTTTATTTCTCATACCACCATTCTGAAAATTTTTAGGCTTATTTAGAGAATTTAGAAATTTGAGGAAGAAAAATTGAGTGATGTTACATACAAAATTTCTCTAATTCTTTTATTGCAACTTGGGCTCATCGTCGCGAAGGTGCGAGTGGACCGTAAGCACATTCTTCCACTTTTCATTCGGATTCGTTCCCATGGAGGTAAGCAGTTTGAGGTGGCTAATTTCAGCAACTTCAAACTGGAAACCGAACGTCCGATCACGAGGAACTTGGGAAGGGATTCCGTCGCAAAAAGATATTCACCAAGACGGTATCACGGCTCCTACGAGTAATTATCAAAATTTCCCAGTACGTTTCTCTTAATCTTGGACTCAACCGTTCGGTAGACGTTAAATTTTCGTAGTGTAAATTAAGAAGTGGCAACTAAGCACATCTTCGTAGCCACTAGTTAGAGTGTACTAAACACGCTGTGTCCCTGGTTGAACTCGATTTATTAGAACTGTGAAATAAACTATGATAAAAATCCAATTGTGAGACGTAGACGACGGAAAGAGAGACGCCTTCTCATCCTCAAGGATATACGGCTCTCTAGGTGACGCGCTAGGAGACGGAGAACGCCTAGCACACAACTGTACACGTCATAAATTGTTTCGGACGAAGGGGTGAGCCCAATAAATTTTATATTCCGTAGAATCGTCAATTTCCTCTGACAAAATACAGTAATTTGCAGTGTCCATGACAGAATATATTTAATTCGGGAAATCAATTTATAGAGTTATCTATTTTGAAATAAAATTTTGGGTTTAATTAACATTGAGAATTATTAATCAAATCGACCTGTGTCCCTGCACCAGTGACGCGGAAGATGATGGAAAGGCAGGTATCCACAAGGATTTTACGCTTGAACGCAAGGACACTGTGAGACGCGCAAGAGTAAAATCTATTAAATTCAATTGAAATTTGGTGTAGTGATCTGACTCCTGTCTCATTACTACAGTTTTGGTGTCAGAAGTGGGATACCTGACATCCCTGCGTCACAACCTAGGTTGCGTGATAAATTGAATTCTCTGAACAATTTAGCATTCATCCTGAAATTCGTTAACGTTGGAACTCTAGTAATTAAGAATTTCTGCTAACTCAGTATCCTTGTCATCATTGAAATCCATTAAAATGACCGATGATATAACACGTCGAAAAGTGGGAGAAGCTGAGCGTCAGCGACAAGCAGCTGAAGCTGAGCGTCAGCGGCAAGCAGTTGAAGCTGAGCATCAATAGCAAGCCGCTGAAGAGGCCGAGCGTCGACGTGTCGCGGATGCGGATCGTCGAAATCCAGAAAATCTTAGAAATCATGAAGACTTAAATAACACGCGGGTAACAATCAATGAAAGTACATCCGCCACAGGTCCCGATTTTGTTCGTTATCTAAGAGCTGGAGACTCATACGTTAATATACCAGTTTTCAATGGGAAACCTGATGCTCAAGTAGATTTTCTGAATTTTGAAACGGCTGTAAAACGTTGCTATCACAAAGTCTCGCCTCAGGATCCTGACTTTATCGCCGCTGTATTGGATCGCTCAGGACTTTCAGCAAGAGCTTATCTAGAAGCAGTACCCGTACAGTCAACAGACGAAATTTCAAGCCTTTTGGGTACCAAATATCTGAAGCGATACAGTCAGGCGTATTTTGAAGAGAGAATAGCGAATGCAACCATAGAACGTTATGAGCAAATTGACGATTTCATACTACGCTTACTTAGGATTGTTCGAGGTGCCAAGAGTGCACTGAGGCTACTGTATCCGAACCACCATATTCTCTTGACCGAATTAATAGAAGAGTTAGCTGTTAAAAGGCTTTTGAAATTGGCACCACCGGAATATCGTGTAGATTTGCGAAATGCTCGTGTAAAAACGCTCGAAGATGCTTTGGCAATTGTCAAGCCATTGGTGGAAGAAGATAGAGGACCTTCAGTGCCTCAAAGAAATAATGAATATCATTTCGGCCTAGGCAGAACTGGCCAAACTGAAGGTGAAAATCGCGGTAGATACGATTATACACGCGATACACGTAATAACTATCGGGATTACCGGAGTAATGACAATCGCGACAGATCATATGATCGAGAGAGATGGCCATCGAGAGATAGATCAGTGAGGTTCGGAGACCGAAATAATTCCCGGGATCAGGAACAATATTTCTTTAACGGACCTGGAGCGTCGTACAGGTCGGATTCCCAGAACCGAAATTATTCTAGAAATAATCATGATTCTCGGGAAGCCGATCAATATTCGTCCGTAACTTCCTCGAATGAAGAACGCGGATGTAAGGACGAACATTGCAAATGCGTGCACTGTCCTCAGGCCAATCGCTCGAAACCTAATACGGGAAGATTCACTAGTCCGGGAGATCGAAGGTCCCGTCGTGATGAAAGCTACGATCGACGTCCACGGAGTGGTGAGAGACGTTCGCACTATGAGGGCAAAAGTCCTCGAAGAAACCATCAAAGGAAAGATTCTGGAGAAAGACGCCCCTGACGAGAGGAAAGCGCGGAAAGACAAAAGAATCGTCAAAGCGGGTCTTTAAAAGGGAACCCCGCCCGTTCGTCGACTGTTGGAACGGGCGCTACTCTGGATCAGCAAACAGTCACAGTCACGGAGATATTGCGCCTTCTATAAGATCAAATAATAAAATTTATAATAAAGGAATGTGCCCGGTTATTACAGTCGAACATCGTGATTTTGCTAATTATAGAGCAGAGTTATTAATAGATACCGGGGGGAAGCCAGTTTGATTTTTATTGACGTGTTACACCCAGAAACTAGGATTAACTCGAATGAAAAAATCTATCTCGCAGGTGTAGGTACCCAAATTACCGAAATCGTGGGAACGTATTCCTTCAAATTGCGCGAAATAATCACAAAATTTCACGTGACTCCTGTATCGCCGGGTGGCTACACTGGAATCATCGGTAGGAATTATTTGTACGAACACGGGTGTACTCTTTTATATGATATGTATACATTGTCTCTCCGGGGAGCGCAATGCAGACCGCTACCCTTTTCAATGAAATATCCGAAATATCTCAAACATTGCGAAACCTCTGTAGCCTTCACCGAAGGTAATGGATCAATGGTGAGGATAGAGTCACCGTTACTGAAAGGAGGGTCAGGATTATTCCTATTAGACTCGGGAGCCGCCGTGATTATCGTCTATAAAGATGAACTCGAGGTTGAATCGAAACCGTGTGAGCCTCGCGTCTTAGTCGGTGTTTCGATGGATAGTGTACCTATCATTGGAACGATATCGATCATTGTAAATGTAGGCGCCACTGAATTTAACGTTGTTGAAAGTCAACACCCAGTTTACTCGGGCGTAGTAGGTAACGATTATTTTATACCGGCCAGGGCCGAACTCGATATGCATCGGCAGTCTCTAGTATTGGCTTCAAACGCGATTGAACCAATTTATTTCCACCGAGAATTGAAAGTTAACACAACAATTAACTTACCACCTAATTCAGAGATGCAAGTACCGGTACAAGCTGTCGACTCCATCACTAATAAAAGCTATTTGCCCACAACTGAAATAGCTAAAGGTGTTACTCTCCGAGCGCAGGAATCCGAACCTTGAGAAGGCAATGTATTTTGGGCAACGGTATGAAATGATAATGACGAACAAGTGGACATCAAAATACTAACGCAGAAACTTCAACCTATAGCTGAAATCATGAATTTTTCAGAATTGGAGGGCTTGCCAATATATAAAGACCCATTCGGTGATCCTGATTTTGAATACGAACCTGAAATAAAATCCCAGACATCCGGAGAAGGTAGAGAAATACTCATACGGGATATGCTGATAACTGAAGTGAATAAGTCATCAGAAAAGAACATTCGGGAGGCAATAGAAGGTTACTACAAATTATTTACCGTTCCGGGAGAACAAGCAGGTCACATCGGAAATACCACATGTACGATTATAACCATAGATCAAAATCCGGTTTATATAAAATAATACCACGTACCGGAAAAACTACAAGACGAATTGTCCACTCACGTAGATTACTTGTTAAAACAAGGAAAAATCGGTCCGTCAAAGTCTCCTTATAATTCTCCCGTAGTAATGGTACCAAAGAAATCAGATTCCAAGGGGAATAAGCGTTGGGGAATGGTGGTGGATTACCGTTGTCTAAATAAAAAGACCGTTGCGGACAAATACCCGTTATCGCGAATAAGAGCAATTCTAGATAAATTCAAAAGATCTCACTTATTTAGTACGCTAGATCTAGCGAGCGGATTCCACCAAATAAAAATGGATCCTACAGATAGGGAGAAAACCGCCTTCTCGACTCCTAGCGGACACTACGAGTATTTGTACATGCCATTTGGATTGAAAAATGCACCATCGGTATTCCAAAGGGGCATGGATAAAATATTGAAGGGATTGATCGGACACGGTATAGAAGTATACTTGGATGACATTATCATTCATGCGAAGACCATCCGACGGCACATTAAGCTATTGCGTGAGGTACTCCGTCGCCTCGAAGAGTGCGGAGCTTCGTTACAACTAGAGAAATGTCATTTGTTCAAACCAGAAGTCGTGTATCTCGGGTATATCCAAGGTGCGAGCCATTACGTCCTTCGATACACCAAAGAATAGGTCAGAATTGAGAAGTTTTCTGGGAATGTGTAATCATTTCCAACGATTTGAATCATGGTACTCGCCAAGAATTAGCACACTGTTCGAGTTGTCGAAGAAAAACGTTGAATGGGATTGGGGGCCACGACAAGAATTAGCGTTTAATGAGATAAAGCTCTATCTTGTGAACGAACCTTTCCTCTTGCACCCAGATTTTGAGAAAACTTTTCTAGTAACAGTAAATTCGTCCCCATGTGGTGTTGGCGCGGTTTTGAGTCAGCTGGATGACACGGGAGTAGAAGGAATGATAGCTTATGCCTCAAGGATGTTAACTGACGCCGAAACCAGATACACGGTAGAAGAGAGAGAATGTTTAGCAGTCGTATTCGCGCTGAATCATTTCCGACCGTATCTCTACGGAAATCAATTCGCACTTTTTACTGAAAGTTCAGCAGCCGTCTGGTTACAAGATTGCACTGATTATTCCACTAGGAAGGCGCATCTGAAAACCAAGATTTCGGAGTTTGATTATATTGTCCACCATCGAACAGGAAAAACAAAACGAATAGCTTCGGCGTTAGCATATAACCTCGTTGATCCTCCAGTCACTGATGAAGAATCCAAATATGCTGTTCTGCCTTTCAACAATGTACCGCTTCCTAATAGACCTAGAGCGAAAACAGTTTCAGGAGCAGCAGACATTGCGCCGCCTGTTCGAAAGAGGGGTAGACCACCTAAAAATTCAACGGCTAAACCTACTACATCATCCACTTGACCAATGCGGTGACGGAGTGATCTTAACACAATAGGAGATAGACTGAGAGCTCGGAAAACAGCTCAACCCGGCTCTGACGAGCTCGCCACCGTCACGGATGACAGAGTGAAAGCCAACAACGCACAGCCTCCCCAAATTACGTAAGAAAATACCCAGACGACACCTAGACCAAAGACTCCTCCTCCTCCACCCTAGTATGATGAATCAGTTCTCGATGATGATGTGTTCGAAGCCCGAGAGCCACCCGAAAATGAAGCTATAATATAAGTGACGCACAATCCCAGAGTAGATGTTGACGCAAGTGAATGCGAAGTCGAAGAATCTCCCTTAAGCTCATCGCAAAATAAAGCACCCGAGACATCGTGTAATACAGGAGGTGAGAAGTTAGATCACGCCTCAAGGTCGTTCCGTTCAGAGCCCAGCTTCATAGAGTCAATGAAAAGAGCCTTCAGGGTGTTAGACGAAAAGAATCAATCCCGCAATTTTACAGAAGAAGATGGGGAAGACTCGGAAGAGGAAAAGCGGGAAGATGATCCATCAATTCGAAGACGAGTCAAACACAGAAATGAGCGGATCGAGTCACTGCTAGATAGAGTCACCAACCTAGAAGACACACTTAAGGACTATATATCTCCACCATACCGGAAAATTCGTCGGACGAAATTATAGAACATGAACGCAACGCCTCATCTGAGGGGCAACAATTAGAACCGTTTACACCGAGAAGGAGGCGTGAAAAACAATTACCCTCAAATTCCGTCATACCAGTTAGGAAAAATCGAGTTTCCCTCATGCCAACTCCAAAACCGGGAACGGAACCCGTAGTGAATTCAAGCCCGAGCACTAGTGCACAGACTGCTAAGGATTCAGAGAGGCCCCGGTTAAAGAAATTAAGATTCTCGTTACTACCTGGACACGATGAACATGAAAAGGAACCGACACCATCTGTCGCGAGAGAAATAAGCCCTTCTTATCGTATTAACGAACCAACCACCTCCGAAAAGGGTAGGTACGTTTGTCTAGAGCTAGAGTCAGGCGTTAACACTTCGGAAGACGAGCATCTGTATCAAGGAGAGATACCTCGATCGACCATTTCGGAAACGGCATTCGTGGAATCAAACGACGGCATAACCTTCCAAAGGGACAACTTGGTACATTTTCTCGCGGCCGATTGCGAAATCAATAGCTCGATTTCGAAATTATTGCAAGCAGTACGTTTTATAGATATACGAGAACTCAGGCGATATGACCCAAAGATCGGCCATGTGTAAGTGATCTTTCCGGCAAAATATCGAACATTCACGGTTATAGTTGAATCGCATCATACTCAGAGGCCGTATATACAAGACATTTTACTCGAATTGAAACATTTGCGAGAAGCTCTCGAGCATTATCAAGTCATCTCTTTCCGCGTAGCAACAATTGGCGATGAGATAGGAAGGTTAAATATAAGGCCTTTTCTCGAAGAGACGTTTGAACAGAGTCCCGTGCGAATTACGTTTTGCCAAGGAAAAATTGAGCATCCCGATGAAGAATCCCGACTAGAAATTATTCGTGAAGCGCACGATAGTTTAGTGGGGGGACATAAAGGGGTGATAAAAACTTGTCGACGCATTCGTGAACGTTTCTATAGGCCGGGAATCGTGCAGCAAGTCACAGAGTATATTCGGCGTTGCTCCGCGTGTCGACAGTACAAAATCTCTCGCGTGGAATCTCAACAACCTATGATTATTACTCACACGCCTTTAAAGTCGTTCGAGCGAGTCGCTATCGATACGGTAGGGCCCATAAAACCGACACACCGTGGTAATGTCCACCTGCTTACCATTCAAGACGCTCTGACTAAGTATTGTATTGCAGCGACTATACCGGATTTGAAAACAGAAGCTATCTCTTCGGCCTTGGCAAGTCATTCATACGCGGTATACGGAGCACCAAAGGTACTCTTATCAGACCGAGGCTCAAGTTTCACGAGTGAACTCTTCGCGCAAGTTAACGAGATTTTTAGAGTCGATCAAATAACTACCTCGGGTTATAGACCTCAAACGAATGGATCATTGGAGCGAAGCCACCAAACAGTCATGGATTATGTGAGAACTGTAATGGAGGATGCAGAAGACTGGGATTTGTTACTACCATTTGCCATGTTTTCGTACAATACTTCAGTACATTCCGCAACCGGCTTCACTCAATATGAACTTGTATTTGGAAAAAGGGCACATGTGCCTTCCGCGTTCCCGGAAGAGCGCGATTTACAAACGTACCATAACTATATCGTTGATCTAATCACGCGGTTGGATAAAATTCAATTGGTACCTGCAGAAAATTTAAATAATGCAAAACAAAAATCCAAAGATTATTATGACCGTAACGCACATCCAGTAGACTTTCAGATCGGCCAGTTCGTAGACATCAGAGTCGAACCTAGAAAAAAGGAACTCGATAAACATTATCACATGTCCTACGAAAGAGTGGACATTACGGAGGATGGTAACCTCATTCTTAAAGATGCCGAGGGAGAACGTTTTATGAGGCACCCTCACAAGACTGGGTTAGCACCACATTAAACGGAATATCTTGGTATCACAAATCAAGTCATACCAGGAAATTCGGAGCTCACTTCTGTGAATAATATTGTTGAATTTTCAATTGTACTTTTGGTGATTTAGATTAAGAACAATATCAAATGGCTGCGAAATCTCATCTAGTAAGGTGACTGGGCGTTGTCTGGCTGGTTATATCAACGAAGTGTGCCAAGGAACAACAGTACTCTATGAATTGACTCGATGATAACCCAGGGATATATTACGAGCGACTACGAGCCGTTCGGCTGGTGCGAAAGGAATGGAAGATAATTACGACTACAGATTTACCACTCCTTCATAGGCAAATTGATCGGTTAACAGATCTACAGTATACAGAAGTACTGAACAAATGTGTATCAGTTGTTACGTAATTCTCAGGTCTAACGGTAAAATTGACAATTAAGCACGCCTGAAAATAAATAAATAAACAAACCAATTGAACACCAAACAAAAAAAACAATTAAGACAGACATCCTTAAATCCTTTACTTCCTAATTCACCTTGGCTCTGTCAGCTTCTCTCAGGATCGTTGTTGTGGGTTTAGAATGAGGAAGAATAGAACCAATCAATAACTCAAACAAATTCAGAAAGGGAATTTTAACAATTTAATTCGAATCTAGTGATTGAAAGTAAATGATGAATATAAATTTCATCTCTGGTGCGCAGCACATTAACTGATAATAATAAAAAAATTATTTAATTGTCTCATAAAATTCTTCATCATGAATTAATATTTTGAAAGATATTAATCCAGGACAATAGTGAATACAATGCAAGGTGCTGCCACCTGTCG
>JABSMS010018772.1:0-11594 GCA_018902275.1 Aleiodes sp. PSUC_FEM 10030003
AAGTTCTCAGGTTTCATAAAATAGAACATTCAAGTATTCAAATGGAAATATCTGTATCACTATTAATATTATACTAATTTCCGTTTTTCTCCAACATAAGGATTTATGAAAATTGATACAGATCTATGAAAATCTACTTGGATTTAGCAGAATCGAAGCAGATCATTGTAGATCCAGTATATTATATCTTGTGGATTCTACAAAAATTTGATCTGATCGAATAGATTCGTTTTGATTTCTATGAATTCACTCGAACACATTAGAATGAACTGAGATCTGGAGAGATCCATCACATTAGATCTATTTAAATCTACATGGATCTGTTATCGTTGGATCCACATTGGTTTGCCTGGATCTCCATCGATCTAGTGAAATCTCTCTGGATATTCATAGATCTACCTAGATCAGAGGGATTGTAGGGAAACCTAGAGAGATCCATCATATTCGATCTATTGAGATTCGACATTTCGAATCGCGTAATTATTTCTCTACATGAATTAAAGCAATTTACATCAAATTATGCATCAAATATGAAAGATTAATCTAAAAATTTCTACCCCTTCGCAATTACCGACCGAAACGTACAATACCTCAAGTGCGATGAATCGACTCTAACTTGAAGTAATTCCTTGGGAAATATCTCATAATCTAGCAGAAATATAAATTTTTTTATAATAAGCTTCTTTGTACAAATTATTGTTCCCTACAAGGAATGTGTTCACAAAAAGGTTTCTATCTCTTTTCAAGTCCGTGATATCGACCGAAAATTCTGAAACAAGAGTGTCTCATTTTGTGCGCCCTCTGCACTCCTGAACCTGGGAGCTGTAACATTTTTCTGTTTTACCGATCGATTGTTACAACACACCTTAATAAATGACACAAATTACCAATAAAAAACTATTTCCTTATTCTCATAAAAATAAAGAAAATTGTTTCACAATGAATGGATTACATAAATCATTTACGAGATTATCCACTTATCAGATTGATAATCTCAGCCTTTGTAGTGCCGTTTTATTGAAACGATAAAAACAACGGTTAGTATCGATGAGTGAAAGGGCCCGAATCAATAAACTCCACCTGGCCCCAAATAATCAAAGTCTCTTCATTTTTTTGTCCTATTATTTTCTTGGAATAGATAAAGTTACGATAGCTAACCATCTTTAGCCATCTTCACATTTTTTCCCTCTTCTTTTTCACATCTTTTTTTATTTTATGATGTTTACTTGAAACAAACAGAGTCCCTAAAGTTCCTCCATCATTCTTCAGTTGTATATCTTTGAAAAAGTTGAATTTTCATTTAAATAGCCATATATTCATTCCAAATATTATTTTATTTATTCGTTTTAAACAATTGTTTAACTTAGCCAGTCAATAACTTTAAATGATTTTTTCGGAAATTTACAATTTATTTTTCCAATTGGATTTTTTTTCAAATAATTTTAATCATTTTCATTTTTATTAATCAATGAAATAACATTATTGAAACAAGTGAATGGAAGAATGCTAAAAAATTGCACAATACGTAAACGCGAGGTATATTGGTGCATGGAGCCCACGTTTCTACCTTGCAAATGTTTTTTTTCTCTGTTTTGATCCTAAGAGGCAATGTATTCATTCAAAAGTATTAGAAGGCCAAATGGAGTGGGAGAAATCTGGGCATGCCTGATTAGACACGGAGAATGAGACCAACAGAGAGGAGAGGAGAGGCCAACACAATGGCACCCACCCGAGTACCCCGTATATATACAACTTTTCTTTCAAATATCTTTTATTTTCATAGTTTTTTTTCGTTTTCTTTTTCTTCATGAAAACTCGAAGATATGAAGACTCGTTTCTTTCCACGCTACATCCATCTGAATTGGGGTTGAAGGTGGGCCTTTTTTTCTTCTTCCTTCATCTCTTTCTTCTTTCGTTCTCGGCAGACACACAAGGCACTTGTGGCCCTCCGGAGTTGTAGTGGAGAAGTGGCCGATCGAGTTTCCTTGGGAGAAAGAAAAATAGAGTTATTTACAAGTGACATAAAAAAAGGATTTTGAATAATGAAATAAATCTTTCATTCGGTTTTTGAATTTTTCTTTCATTCAAGTATTTGTTTATAATTTAATTTGAAATGTACGATGATAATAGTTCAAATAATGAGTTTTTTTTTTATTTCAGTGGAAAGCTAGAAAAATTTGAGGTCACTGCCAAACCAATAGTTATTGGAATATTAAAAGGAAAATTTTTCCATTAGACTTCTGTTTATTGATTATCTCGTGAACTATTGGTGTAGAATCGATTTTATTGTATGGTTTTCTAGTGGAAATCTCCCTTTCTTTTCCCTGAAATACTCAAAATTTCAAAATTCTTCAAACTTCATTAGATCGTAAAAAAATGTTTAATTCAACGATTTTTCATGGAAAATTCCATCGAAAAATCCGACGATCCTCCCGAATCATCCCTGAGGACATCGACCCCCACTGAAAGTCAGTCAACAGTTGATTCAAACTGCGCAAAGCCAAAAATTCACAATATTCGAACTGAATTTGAAAAAGAAACGAATTTCAACGTCAAACTTTTATGGTGCACGATTTTATCACCGATGACTGTTAGGTATCATCGGTAACATACACAAATCGTACGTGAAAAAGACACGAGCATTAACCAAAGAGCCCCAGACCAAACCTCCCTCGCTTAACCAATCAGGTGCGTTCATTGGTTTAGTTTGGCTCCGCCTTTTCTCCACCAATGTAGAGAGAAGGCCTCGATGCCCTTTTCCTCGTGTCAAACAGCCACAGTACGTACGCGAACGTCGCAGTGGAATGATTATCCCAACTGCACATTCACTTCGTCTCTTATTCTGAAGAAAACAAAAAAGAAACGGCAAGAAAAAAAAATTATACAAACAAAGAAATAAAATTAAATCGTTTCGTGTGTTCGGTAATAGAATTAAATAAAAATTTAATAAAAAGTTTTTTGTTTCTTTACCAGGTTTCATTTAAGTGCAATCATTGAAAATGTAAACAGTGTTATTTCATAGTGTACAAATTGAATTAATAGAAATAGTGAAATCGAGTAAAACGGAGAATTGCCAGTGTGTTTGTGATTAAAAATGCATAGTTAATAATCCCCCGTTTTTCCCCACTGTGAATCATCGGTAATTCTCATTGGAAGAAGGGGTGACGTTATTCTCACCCAAAAAAAAAAGTGTTGACCAAAGTAAACCAGGTGTTTGACAGAGAAGAAAAAAAATTGCTAATAAATTCATTAAAATGCATTCAGTGACAATGAAACTATCACTGATGATTCTCTTGATTGCACGTTATTACGGCGCAGAAGCTAATTGGTGGTGAGTTTTTAAATAAAAATTACTGCAATCCAGCACTTTCTTATTATCAGAGCCAAACAATTAATTAAAATATTCCGAGGGGAAGAGATTAATAATGAAACAATGGAATTATACGAGTCTGTGAAATGAAGGAAGCTAGGCTGAAAACAAAAGAAAATAATGAGGGGTGATGAGGGATTTACCGGAAAAACATTGAAAAAAGAGAGAGAGAGACACACACACAAGATGTGCAAGAGAGCGGCACACTCTCTCGAGCGGTCAAGCGATCGTTTGTGAAGATTTTATTACTGACAAACTGGTTCCCTTGGCCGATTAATCGCCCCCTCCTCCCCCTCGCGCACTTGTGTAAGTGCACTAACACAAGCAGTTTTGTATAAATAAATAAATGAATTTATGCATAAATGGGAGAGCAGAGAAATAGAATAGTTGCAGGAATCTGTCGTTCTTTTTTCTCTGTTTTTTTTCGCAGTTCTCGTGGTTGAGTTGGAAGAGAATGAGTTCGGTTGTCTTGATTGATTTCAGGTTACTCGTTAGATTGAATGGAGTTTGCGGGGTTTTAGAATTGCTGGTATTTCATTGGAAAGCCGGGGAATTTCAGGTGGAACATTGGGTAATTCTGGCTCACTTGTTATCAAGATAAATGCAGAATATAACAATCTACGGAGAAATTGTTTATTTAATGTTTTAAAATTTATTGGAGCTATTCTTTATGGATTATGGAATTTTTCTGTTGCCTACGATTTTTGCTAATGGAGGAAATTTTATGGGATTCATCGATTTTATTTATATTTGAATTGAATTTTTCACTGAGTGGATAAAGTTGGGTTAATTTCACTTTGTTTAGTTTTTTTTTAATTATAAAAATTCTCCGGTCGCTCTTAGATTTCGGAATGCTCCCGAAAACACGTTGAACGAAAATTCTTGATCGGAGAAAACGTAGATATTTAGGTTTCAATCGGTTTTTGTGAAATATCTCCTGAATTATAAAAAATAGATTTTCTTTTGCAAGAACAATTTTAGAAAAAAAAGAATCAGAGCTAAAAAAAATCCTTACGAAAAATTTTCCGTCTTTCTGAATTCCGGGATCTTCAAGGAACATCGATTTTCGGAGATTTATTGGTTCCATTGGCACTGAATCGAAAATCTTGCTCCGTGCAATCAGTTCCGCAGAACATTAGGTAATTCCTTTTTCATTTTCCGAATTAAAAGCGTCGCTGTTCGTTAACTAAGTCATTTTATCTTTTTTCAGCAATTTTTTTCCTCTTTTTTGTTGCTCTCAAAAGCCAACGCTGAAGAGGAATCAGAGAATGTACATACATGGAAAGAATGGAAAAAATTTTAAAAAAAAGGAAACTGATGTTAAAGAGAATAAATTGGAATAAAACGCCCGAATGAATTTTATTCAGGCGGATTAGTTGAGTTTATCGGAGAATTTTCGAAAGAATTCGCAACGTTAGGGGACTCGAGGATTATTGGATTATCATTTAATTTTTTCATTTGAAAATTCGAAATTTATGCGAATATTATAATTATTATGCTTAAAATTTTTTTCATGAATACAAATTAAAAAATTACGCTCTGTAAATATCGCGAAATTTCCTGTTATTTATGATTCGATGGAAATTTTCTCAAGTTCTGAATCAATTCTTGATATCATTTCTGAGTAATGATGAAGCCTGACTAATTAATCAGTGAATTAATTGATTAATTAATTAATTAATTAGTGGATTATTAAGCAATTTAGTTTCGAAACAAATTTATCATGAAAAACAAAAATTCTAGAAAATCATTTTTCAATTTTCCGCGAATATCTCCAAAACGAGTACGCTCAGATGAAATGCACAATAAACCTTTTTTGTTTAATTAAAAAAAACGTTTTTCTATTTAACAAATTTTTTTTCAAAAAAGCTTCTTTTATAAATTCTCTTAGACTCCATTACTAAAAAGCTATCTTCGGAATAAACTTCACTGGTGAATTCTCATTCCTAGTTTTTCACAAATAATCTTTCTTTCCTTTCTGCATATTTTAATTTTTTATTATTTCATCTGAAGCCAAAGGCTAAAAGAGAGAGTAAAGAAAAACATAGGCCACATGTATGAAATGGAAAAAGCCTAACCTAAAGCCGTTAAAGAGAATAAATAAGAATAAACGATTGGACGTCGTAAAGATTCGCCCGATGTGAGTGGCTATATCCGGCATTGCAAAACGACAAAGGGCCAATGGTAAATTCTTAACTATTCAATGACACAGGAGAAGGAGAGGGGGAAAGCATTCTGCCTTTGGGAGAAAAAAAAATCATTCCTTTTTTCCTTGGCATATCGCTCCCGCCATATGTACACACACGAATCCGTCATAAAAAGCAAAATCGTTGAGTTTAATAAAGGCACGTTTATTAAAGCGTACAAGAAGGTAAAAGGAATGGAAAAAAGGGAAGTTTATGACGGCGATTAAAAATTGCATTAACGCCCTTTCGCTCTTGTACAACCAGTAAGTCATTTCGGGTGAGTTGGGGGGGGGATTATCCGTTTTAAGACACCGGGGGATGTGTTTCCTTTATCCCCCAGCAACTAGGGGGCGAAAATGTTGGGTTTGGATGTCATCTTAATTCTTTGTTCTATGGATTTCTTATTTTTATGTGGGTGATCGTAAAAATACGTATTGGAGGAACGGTTTATTACGTCTCCGTTAGGATCTTTGAGTAATCGAATAATAAAACTTGGTGAATCATTTCTTACAAATTTTATTGTCGAAATTATTTGTTAACATTGAACAATTTTGAGTGGTGAAAAAAAAACGGGATAATTCGTTGTTGATTCTCTTGCAATGAGTGGTTTAGGGAAAATTTTTGGGAAAGTTTTTTGTGCGGAATTGTAGGGATCACAGGAAAGGTGTCTTAATTCTCTTGAAGTTGTTACAAAGAGGAAGAAGATACCTGATTCTCGTTTGAAGAAACGCAAATCACGTTTCTCGAGAAACTAGAATTAGGTATCAAAACTACGCAATCCAGGTTTCTTTACAACGTCATTCCTGGAATCGTGGAATACGTTTCTCTTACTCCGAAAATCAGGTATCTTTTTTTCCGTGTAGTTTTCGAGATAGTTCATCTTTCTTGTTGATTACTCAAGTTTTTTTTAGAGTGGAAATGAAGTTGAAGAATTCTTCGATGCAAACCCGGGGAAATTCATTATGGAAAACATTAATACAATCGATTTTGCTCCAATAGTTTTCGAGATAATCAAAAATAATGAAAATCACCAATTAAATCACATTCTGAATGTCTCATGAACTATTGTTCATAAAATTGATCGTCTTATCGCATTCTTCAGGCGAAATTTTCCGATCTTTCGATGAAAGTGATGAAAATTTAGAAATTCATCAACTTCCTAATTATTTTTGTTGAGTTAAACATTTGTATTCGGCAGATTTTTCAACTTTAATTCTCATTGAAATGAAATTAGATTTTGGAAAGTTTTATTAACGTATTCTCTTTATTTGTGTGGAAAAACGCCCGTTTTTTCTTCTTCTATGGGCTTCTCATTTATGGGGCCATTGCCATATCCCAATATCGAAAGAGAATACTCTCTGGTCACGGTGATTCTTCCCTCCCCCCCGGTAGAATCTTTTTTTTCCCTTTTCCCCGATATACAGCCTTTTCTCCCGTTTATAACACATGTATCCTATGTATGTACATAATATATTAGGCCTATAAAAACTAACCCGTGGACGTATGTGTGGTCACGCTGCCTTGTACTGTCGTAAAAAAAAGGAAAAAAAATCTTATATATGAAATCAACGAAGGGGACTGTTTGTGCTATCGTTTTGCTTCTCTCCATTTTTCGTATTACCGTTCTTTTTTTTCTTCTCTCTTCCTTTGTGATTACTTAGATACATTTAGAGTTTAGTCCCCTCTCAATGTCGGAAAAATAATCAATGAATTGCAGTTGTATTTTACGGAGTATTCATGTTTTATCTTCGCTTTAAAATTGATGCGCTGTAACTGTCAGTATTGAGTTGTTTGGATGGCGCAGAGAAGCGCAAGATTTTTTTTTGAGGAATTGATGATATTGAGTGAGTGTAGAAATAATTATGAAAAATGATGAAACCACATGTTTATAATATTGCATAAATTCAGTGAAATTTTGGAAAGTTTTTTAAGGAAGGGATTGATAAATAATATAACGGATAATTTGATGAGAAATGGACGAAAATTTGCGATAGCCTCGTGAAAAAATTTGTAAAAATTTTGAAATTCCTTGAACATATCGTCGGTCTAGAATCAAAAGGGCGTAAATGCCATTTTTTTCTTGCTGAATAATAAAAGGGTGTAAGTTAGTATTCTTATGAAAGAATGAATGTAGATTCAATTGTTATAGATTTTTAAAAAATGGCACGCCTTTTTGACTCTAGGGTGACGATATAGAGTATTCTAAACACTATTTATTATAGCTACACTGTTAAAAAAGAATTGAGAATTCAATATCAATATGACCAGTAAATGTCAAAACCGCAATTTTAATTCTAGTTGAGACAAAATGATCCATGAAATTTTATTCTTCATGAAAAATTCAAAAACGATATGTTTTTCAAGTTCCAATAAAAAATTGAATGATCTGTGAACTTGATTCAACGCAACAGGGCCTTGAATTTTCATGAAATGCGTGAAGTTTCATTCAGTCAATCTTCCTCAGATTCCAAGATATCTTCCAAAGACTGATTCTAGAACGGAGCTACACTGAATTACCCAATAAATCGCAGGTCAAGATACTTTTTATTTAAAAATCAACGGAAAATTTAGACTAAAATTTCATTCACTTCGTGGTACACTGACCACTTGTTTTTTTTAGCCACTTGCTCTGAATAATTAAGCAACTTAATTGATAAAATATATAACACCGTAGTATTTTTTTCCTCCATTCATATCCAGTAATGATTTATCGAATGTCCATAATTTATTCGTGTACAGTCAATCAACAACTTCATTTGATTCGAATTACTGATTTATTCGCGCTTAATCAATCATTTATCAGCTGGAATTAAAAAAAAAATCATTGACATCAATAAAATAATAAAAATTAGTATCAATTAATATAAAAAATTACAAATTACCTCGAGTTACCTAATCATCGAAAGCACTCAAGTCATTTTGAATCCATCAACGGAACGTAATTATCGTAATTAAATTCAATGATACAGTAATAAAACGAGATAAGTTGAATTTTACTTGAAGATCAGTTTTTCAGAAATATCTCGGAATCTAAGTCAATTAGAGAAATTTCCTTCATTGCCTTTTTTGTAGTTTCAATCCTCATCTACAAAAAAGAGAATTACAAAAATTTCTCTATCTCGCCTAGATTCTAAGATATCCCATAAAAACTAATGAAAACGTGAAATTCAGGAATGAAGTACAAGTCAGAATTTTTATTGCAGATTCACTTACGAATATCTCCGAAACTATCAAGCTCATTGAAAAATGTCAGGAGACCTTTTTTGTAGAGAATTTAATGGGCTACAAAAAAAGTCTCAATGAATTTCCTCAAACCTCATGGCTTCCAAGATATTTTCAAAATAAACCAGACATGATTTTTCGTTTAGTTCTCATGAAATATCTCGGAAACCAAGGAAGACGGAGGAATTTTGTTAGAGACCTTTCTTGTAGGGATAACCAGAGCTCCAAGGAGTCAGAAATGTTTCTCTATCTCCCATCGATTTCGAGTTACTGAAAAAAAACAAATTCGAAGACTTGCCCATTGATTTTTTCACTCAATTATAACTAAAAAAATGCGGTTGTCCAAACTTCAATCCTATTTATCCCCAATGCATTTCGTACAACAAAAAAACAAACCGCAAACATAAAATTTAAAAAGACAGCAGAGCCTAAGCTTTAGTTTGTTGTTATTTTTTCTTCAATCGTAGACGATGTTTCTCTCTCCTGCGGTTTTAAGCCTACCTCCTCTCTCCTTGCGCTTGAAAAATCTCCGACAAAGGAGGGCGGCAAGGCTTTTGGGTGCAAGCGGTACTCCTTACGGATACGCGCGCACCAACGTTTCCCCCATGGCTCCTGAGATATATTGTCATAACGACGACGGAAAAAAGTAAAAAAAAGAAAATAATGTTGAAAAGAAAGGAAGAAGAATCCGAGCGAGTTTACCGTCGACTTTGGGCTTCTCCCAATCTTTATTTTTCTTTTACTCCTAAACGTCTCATCTTCTTCTTTTCTCGTTACAATCTCTTCGACGAGCTTTGGAATAATATTCTGCTTCACGCATTTATGCTGAGTAGAGAGAGAGAAATTTTTTGGTGTTTGAAAAGGTGCCAAAGGCCTCTCCACCTTCACCTACGTGTTGACGTATTTTTCAAGTGGATTCACTGTCTTCTTCTCTCTTTTTCGTCTTAGTTTTCTTACTTGAAAGGTTTAGAGTGAATAACACTGAAATGGGAATTGTATACATAAACTTTTCAATGTGTTGTACGACAGGTAGCTACTCTCTGAGACGAAAAACTGACCCTATAACAGTCGAAGCCCGTTTGTCCGGTTTTACTTTCTTCGTTCTCATCTTCCATCAACTGCAAAACCGTGAAGGGCGAATTAGGTGCTTCTTAAGGTGTGTCTGTCAATGTGTATACAGTTTTTTTACTTTCATTTTGGGGAAGGAGAAAAATAAGTGGTGGAGAATGGTTGAGAGGCTTTTCAAGAATTTGTTGACAGGAAAATGGTTCATTCATGATTTCAGTAGTTTTCGGAGATTTTTTGGGAGCACTGAATGAATGGCATTTCCACTTGAGTTCGAAAGAAGTTGAAATTTTGAAATTGCCGCCATTTCAGTGGGAAGCCAGGGAAATGTTGAACAAATCGTTATCGAGATGGGAAGAAAAAGGGAAGATGGGTGATTAATTGGAACCAAAACAGAATTTTTTTATAGCATTTTGAAGCGCAAATTTCCCATTTTTTCCAATGAGAGCGAAAAAATTGAAAAATTTGCAATTTTATTGATTCCGAGAAAGAATATTTTCTCGGATTTGGATTATTTAGGGAAATCGTACGAGATGAACATTTTTTTATCATGTTTATGCCACAAGAACGAAAAAGACTATTTACGCACTAGTGCGTAAAGTCGAAAACTCAGCGTCAACTGCTTTTAAAATATCCAGAAAAATATTTGATTCAGGAGAATTTCGCAAAAGACCTTCCTTGTACATTGTAAGATGCTCTAAGAAGAGATTCCTTCTCAAAGAATAATTATTTCAAAATATTTCGAATCTATTCCATTTTTATTTCACGATCTTCCTCATTCTCGAGAGAAGAACGAAAAAAAGTCCTGAAGGAGAATCATTTGAAACGAAAAGATGAAAGACCACGAAGATGAAAAAGCCAGTGAAAGAGAGAAAAAAGCGACGAAAAGAAATAGTTGTTTGTCAGATTGATGAGAACATTTTTCACACGAAACATTTTTCTCATTTTAAATCATTCCAAGCATCATTCTCAATCTTCAAATAAATGATAATGCTTTGTAATTTTCTTTGACTCGAAGCAGCCACAAACTGCACTCACTTCTTCATTTCTTTGGGGATCATTATGCCCTTTGTATATAAAACATTATATTGTACACAGTTGTGGCTTGAGTTATATTATCGCGTATTTCAGATTGATGGCCAAGCTGAATGATTCTCCTCAGAGTAATCTCAACGTAAATATTTATACCACGATTTATCTCCTGGAGTAATTTCTTCATTCAATTAAATCAATGTTCACTTAACTATTTTCCTTTCTATCTCTCCCTCTCTTACACTCTTCCTGTTCGTTTTTTTTCCCTCTCTTCCTTCCTTCCTCATTTACGTTGTTGGAGGAGGAAAAAGAAGGAAAGGGAGCGAAGAAAAATCGTGTGGACACGTACTCTGAAAACTATCTCCGACAAGCACACTTGTTGAACGCGTGGTTTATCTTTCGCCATAGATCACCCAAGGGTTGCGTACAGTCCGATCCCTCTGTCTCTCTCTCTCTTTCGCTATTCACCCGACTAGACGCGCACACGCGGATGCATCGACAAAGCGCAGTGTGTAAAAAATTAATTCATCATAAGTAAAATTACATCACTCACATTCTTTTTCGAAAGATTGCGGAAAAATTCTGATTTACATGACATAAAAATTTGGGATTCCACCAATCGAGAACCAGGAAAATTTTCGTCTCCATTCCCGTGTAGAAAAAAATATATTCTAAAAAATATAAATCAAAAATATATTGATTATATATTCCAAAATGTA
>JABSMS010018783.1:0-11591 GCA_018902275.1 Aleiodes sp. PSUC_FEM 10030003
ATCTGCAGTTATAAAAAAAATGATCAAATTTTGCAGTAATTTCTTTTTATAATTATAGAAATTAACGTTAAACTTCCCTCAATTTCTCTGTAAATTCAAAATACCGACAGAAACACCTTAAATTGAATAATCTCCATTATCTCGTGAGTTAATGCACCAAATTTGCTTGTTTTATACTGTTTTCCGTCTCAAATTTTCTTTTCTATCCGACAAACTCATCGAACTCAAAAAAATCCCCCATTTTTTCATCATTAAAACAATTTTCACAAATTTAAAAATTAAATCGTTAAATCCAGTGCGGAATGTAATGAAGAATGAGCCTCGTCATTTGACAGGCCTTGAGATTTAATTGTATAAACAAATCACTACGAACCGTAGCATTCAATTAGTAGACTAGTTCGTATGATCATTGGACTAATTTTGAATGATTAAAAAATGTACTCACAATTTTGTTCAATTATTAAAGATGAAGATAAATTATTAAAGATTTCGAGGACAATAAAAATCAAAGTAATCATTTCAACATCACGTAACTTTTTAACAACCAACTATTTTCCCTCAATTTTTTAAAATACTGAGACTCGTGCAACTGTATGACTAACTGTACCACCACACGTATGACAATAATGCGTTTCCCGGTGAACGAGCGCATGCAATGCACGAGAGATAACTGACATTCTGGAGAGGGAGGAGCATTAAAAAAGAAAAATTGAGAAATCAAAGATTCAACGAAATGCCGAGAAACGTGAAATGAAGTGGAAATCGTTCGGAATGAAAGAAACCAAAAATGAGAAGGGAAAAAAAATTGAAAAAGTATTGAGTTTAACGAAACAATTATCATCCGTAAATGTTTCACACTGTGACACAGAGATCCAGCTGTCAAGGTGAACGGGAGTGAAAAAAAATTATGGTAAGAACGGAACGTGAATGAAGGAAGCTGAGTCGAGGCTTTTTTCTCAAATCCATTGTGTTACGTTTTTTTCCTGGTTTCTGTCTGCTTTTGCAGTCGATATTTCAACAGTTGAGCGATAAAATGAAGTAATTCGGCTGAATTTTGGGTTTTTTGTTTTTCACATCTAAGATTGAGGAGGAGATAGGGGGATTTTTGTGGAGACTTTTTGTTGGTCTGATTCTCTACGAAAAAGGTTCTCATGATATTTTATGTATCTCGCGTAGCTTCAGATATTTCCAAAAAACCGGTCGCGGAGCTGATTAACTGGGGTTTACACTTCTCCGCTGCGATTTTGTGGAATATCTCGGGATCTAAGGAAGATAGGGAAATTTTGATTGGAATATTTTTTGTAAAGGAGAGTTGGAACTACAAAAAAGGTTGCGACAATAATTAGCCTATTTCCAGAGGTTCCGAGATATTTTGAAAAAACTGATGACAGACGGAATTCGAGAAACGCGGCTTAGCGATTTTGAAATTAGTTTTTTTGAAATATCTTGGAATTAGAGGGAGATAGTACGATTTTTATCTGGAACATTTTTGTAGCTCTGAATCTCTTTTACGAAAAAGATATTGAAAATCTCTCTATCTCCCTTAGTTCCTCAGATATTCTCAAAAAACTAGTTGAATTGATTAACTGGTGTTTTCACTCTTTTATTGCATTTTTGCAGAATATCTCAGGATTTAAGGGGATCAGGGAAATTTCGATAACAACCTTTTTTGTAGAGAAGAGTGTGGGCTACAACTAAGGTTCAATCAAAGAATATCCTATTTCCCATAGATTCTGAGATATTTTTCAGAAAACTGATGGCAGGAAATTCGAGAGACGAGGTTGTTAGCCATTTGGAAATTGGTTTTTGAGAAATATCTTCGAATTCCAGGGAGATAGGAAAATTTTTGTAACGACCTTTTTTGTAGATCTGAATCTCCTCTACAAAAAAGGTTTCGATGAAAATTTCTCTATCACGCTCAATTTTTCAGATATTCTCAAGAAACAGGGTAAAGAATTGATTAATTGATGTTTTCACTCTTCTACTCTTCTTGTGGTATATTTCAGGAACGAAGGGAGGTAAAGAATTTTTGATGAGAGCCTTTTCTGTAGGGAAGAGTTGGTACTACACAAGAGGTTATGACCAAAATTACCCTATTGCCAAAGGTGTTGAAATATTTTGAAAAAATTGATGGTGGGGGGAATTCGAGGAACAAGGTTTTAAAATCGGCTTCTAAGCAATATCTTGGAACCGAAAGGAGATAGGAAAATTTTGATGAGGACCTTTTTTGTAGCTTTGAATCTCCTCTACAAAAAAGGAAATGACGTAAATTCCTCTAAATCGGTTAGCTGTTGAGATATTCTTAAAAAACCCGTTGAACAATTTATCAATCGGCGTTTTCACGCCCTTACTGCGTTTTTGTGGGATATCTCAGGAACTAAGCAAAATAGGAAATTTTCAATGAGGACTTTTTTTGAAGAGGAAAATCAGAGCTACAAAAAAGTCTCTATCTCCCTTACTTCCCGAGATATTCCCAAAAAATCGATTTATAAATTAACTCATCTCTTTTTACCACTTCACCAATAAATTATTTCATCAAACTCAAACACAATACAATTTAACGTTTTTTTTAAACATCTGGTTAACATTGATATTAACCCAATTTATGAAGGGGCTCGTACATATTGGACAGATTGGTCGCACACACCAGGGTCACAATCCCGAGGATAACCACTTCAGTGTTTCGATGTTTACTAAAAAAAAAATCTCCCGATTCAATTGCATTTATTTTTTCCTCTTTCATTTCACTTTCGGAATGAATTTTTTTTTGTTCAAAATAAAAATAAATAAAAAAATGAGACTACGTGAACCCGAATTGAAAAATGGAAAAATACTGAGGCACACTCGAATGGAATATTAAATGATTTATTTTCGGTTTTTGTTGTTTTCCTTATTTTTTGAGGTCAGCAGTTGAAGCGACAGTTCAAATAATATTTCAGAAAATATTGAAGAAACTTTGAAAACGAATGAACGAGTAAAGAGAAATTCCAGAACTTCATCGAAGAAATTTCGTTGATTTGATTATTTTTTTGGAAAATTGTCAGCAATCGGGTCAACTGGCTTTGGATTTTCGACCCGGCAATTTTCGAAGGACAGCAGGAGGCTCTATTTTTACGTCGCGTAACTCACGTGGCCTTGCAACAGCAGCGAGATCACCGCAACACTACCATACCTCTATTTTTATAAAATACTTTGTAATTTATTTAAGTAGTGAAGCGATAAAACGAGATATGTCAATTTGAGTTTATTCATTTTTCGGAAATATCTCGAAATCTAATGGAGATAGAGAAATGTTCGTTGCTACCTTTTCTGTAGCTCTGCTTTTCCTCTACAAAAAAGGTTTTGATGAAAAATTTCGTATCTCCATTATTTCTCGAGATATTTCAAAAAAATTATCAATAAATAAAACAAGTATTCACTTTTATTTCCATTCCATTCCCCTACGGTATTCAACCCGATAATAAAATTCATTTGACAATTACTGAGTATGTCATTGACTAATTTTTATTGAATTGGCTCAATTAATTAATTAATTAATTACTCACGGTGAACGAAGGCAATCTTGAAAGGTCTTGATACCAAAATTACGAAGGTACTCAATAGTATTTTGTAAATCCACTGAAACTTGGCAACTCGAGTCACACGTTTGCGGCTTTCTCAGTGTCTCTGAAACCTAAATAAAGCCATGAATGTTGATTATTATCATAACAATTGGGTAATGATTATCTGTGACGTTAATCTGGAGGATAAATAGAGATGATTTTTTTAAACTCTCTGCTTCTTACTTCACTGGATAACATTGTGATCTTGTCGAATATTATAAATATTGGAGATATTTCACTGTCAAATAGATTGTCTGGTTCATTTTTCAGTGATCCATGGCTCCGCCTCTTTTTTAACACCTCGATGACTCTAGAATTTACCGTAAAAAAAATTTAAGAGGAGAAATAACGACAAAAAATTTGAAGTACTTTATTTTGCGAATATCTTTGCTACAAGTGGATTTAGAAGAATTTGGTAAGATCATTCTTGTAGAGAATTTCATGATCTACAAAAAAGCTCTTGATAAATTCTCCTAAGTCCAACAGTTTCCGAGATATTCGCGAAATAATGTAGAAAAACTTTGGAATTTAGAAAAATTAATAAATACTTTTGAATCTGCCTTGCTGCTTCGAATATTTCGTTGTTGTACCAATCTAATTCTTGCTCGAGTTCACGGATTTTTGCGTCATACTTGATTTCCTCGATCGAAAAGCCCTGAAAACATTCATCGTCCCCTTTTACTATTATTTTTCCTAATTGGTTTATCAAGAAATTGATAACAAGCGATGAATCGCCTTTCTTTCTGATTCTTCCGCAATTATCTCAGGAACGAGTGGATTTAGGAGAAACCATCAAGAGACCTTTTTTGTAGAGAATTTTCTGGGCTACAAAAAAAGTTTCTTGATAAATTCTCGTAAATCTCTTAGTTTCAGAGATATTTGCAAAATAATGTAAATTACATTTTTCAATTCATCACTTCATTTAGAAACCGTTATTAAATATGAAAAGTTAAGAAGATCGACTCACTGAAGCCTTTAATTCCGCATACAATGAATTCTGTAATTGAACTTTCTGATCATTCTGATAGGGTACACTCTCCGCCGATGAATCCAAATAACCCAATGGCGTTGTGCATACCTGTATAGCATAAGGATAAATTCAGTCATTCAATAATAATTCTGCACGTATTTTTAGAATGAGAAATGACGTTTTACCTCTTGATCTAGAGTGGGTGGGCACTCTAAGTTCATTAGTCTCATCTTCAATTCTGCATTTTCATTCTTCAAATCGTCACTTTTATCCTGTAAAAACTTACAAAGATAACGAAACATTAGAGAATCTATTTCAAAATTAAACGAAAAAGTTGAAAAAAAACATTGCGTTTACATTAATTGGTGAATATCTCGAAAACCGTAAGGTTTACAGAAATTTATCATTGAACCTTTTTTGTAGAGCGTAAAACTTTCTACAAAAAAGGTTTCTTGAGAATTTTTGCTGAATCCACTATTTTCAGAGTTATTCACGGATGAAAGTGAAGAAATTTTTATTTAAGTTTTTATCATTTCACTACTACGTTTCCCGGGGATTTTGAAATATCTCCGGAAGTAAGGGCGATAGCAAAATTTTCACCAAAACTTTTTTTGTAGATGATAATCAGAGCTACAAAAAAAAAAGTTTCACAAAATTTCTCCTATCTCCAATAGTTTTGAAGATATTCCAAAAAAACTGAAACCCAAATAAAATTGATTCATCTTGTTCTCCCTAAACACTGATTTTCATTAAAAATTATCAATAAGTCATCTTTTAATCACTGTAATTTACACGAATTGTTTTCTCGTAATGTTCCTCCAGGCTCACAACCATTTCATTCATTTCATTGAGCTTTTCTTGCAGAGTCTCGCACTCAATTTCTTTAGTCTCCAATCTTGATTTAAATATTGTCAATTGTTTAGCGCAATCGAGTTTATCTCTGTTCAATTTTTCGAGGCTGCGATTGAATTCCTCTTTCTGAAAATCAACAAATACAAATATATTAATCGATAAATACATAATTAATTGAATAGTGGATAAAAAAAATAAAAAAAGCTCAAATGTTCTTACATCTGCTTGCAATTTTTCAATCAACGTATTCCTCTCTTTGTCAACTTTCTGCAATGCAACTTGACATCGTTTTTCCTGTGTTTCAACTATATTTATCGTCTCTCTCTGTTCGTCATTCTCTTTCAACAAGTGATCGCATTTTTCTTTCAGTTGATCGCTAAAATAAAAAAAAAAATTCAATGAATTCGTTGAATTTCGTAATAAAATAATTGTGCGATTCACGATTTGGAAAATATCTCGTTATGTACCGAAGATAGAGAATTTTTCATGGAAACCTTTTTCTAGGTCTCGATCTTCTCTAAGAAAAAAAATTCTACAATAATCCCTCTATCTCGCTAAATTTCCGAGATATTCTGAAAAAAAAACTTTAAGGTAATCCAAGTAGATTTTGATATTTTCAGGAGTAAAAATTGTCAACTAAATGACGCCAGAAAAATTTGGAAAAATTCTTAGATGGTCAGCATTACTCAAATTACATTTTGCAATACGTTACTTTTTTTTGAACGTTTCCTTTTCATCAGTAAATAATAAAGGTTGTTTAAACCACCGGACACCTCATTTTTTTCTATATATTCTTTTCTGCTGAAATTCTGAATATTAAAATATTTATTACGTTTTTAAAAAATGGTTTTAAGAGTAAAAAATTAATGGTTCATGTTATTTAAGAAAAACTATCTCAATGTCCAAAAAAAAACAATTTTCGTATTTTTTAATGAATTTTCCTTACAAATTGAAGGATGCAATTTTTTTTGAGATTGTTAGAATATTTTCTAATGACTCAAAATGAAACATTAAATTTTAATACTAAAATATTTGAATAACAAAATCTTTGAAAAATGTCTGGTAACCTAGGGTCAAATTGGGCTCGAATGATAGCTCTGATGTGAAGCTACCAGCGTTCAAAAAGATAAAAAAAAAACAACATTGCTGAAGTAATTGGATTACCTTAAGTCCAATTTATCTCATCTTCATCGTCGCAATCATGAATTAATTAATAAATAATGACTTGATTAATCATAGCCACGTGTATTTGAATGAGAATAATTACAATTTTTGCTGGAGTAAATAAAATTGTCGTTGGTTCTCATTCGCCGTTTCTTCAGTTCGCAGTAATTCATCACGAAGAGTTGCATTTTCTTCGTCGAACCGGCGGACCCGCAGCCGTAGCTCGATTTCTGTTCCATTGTCGGTATCTTTTTCGCACGATGATGTTGTTGATCCTTCACTAAATGCTTCGTCGAGTCTTTGCGAATTATTTTATCAAATTGATTATTTTTCATTGTGAAATTTAATAGAATTTTCGAAAATTTCTGACGATTTTCTTATTCAATTGTTTGGAGTAATTTCTTTGGAGTAAAATTAGGGAAATATGGGGCAAAATGGACTACCTGATGGAAGGTTTGGGATGAGATTTTTTTTTTCGATCGATTGATTTTCATTTGAAAATTTAAAAAGTCAACTTGTTTGGAAAAATTTGAGTTTTTTGGAAATATCTTCGGTTCTAATCGTCGTAGCTCATTGAGGTTATTCGCAAATGAAAGCTGAGAACATTTCTCATCGATTTCACTTAAGGGCAATCAATTTTTAACAAAAATCAACGGAGATATTTCTGTTTGAAAGTATCTATGCGCGAAAAAAATATTTTGCTAAAATCTGCGGTTTTGGAATTGACGATTTCATCTGCAGTTTTCATTGAAAATTGAGTTGATTCAAGTCGAATGGACGATAAATCATCTCAGCTTCAACTTGCGAACAACCTCAACGCGCTGCGATGAATATTACCGAGGGTATCGGTAAAAAACTGATTTAAAAAAAAAAATTCAACAATCATTCTTCATTGTTGAAGTTAAATAAAATGAATTGCTCTGGAAGCACTGAAAATTGAATTTTCCCGCTTAATCTTCACCCAAAGCTTTTCATTCTCGTCCATCAAAGACGTTGAAAAAATTATTGCTGTATTCTCTCTTGTAGCTTACCTCAATTTTTTCTAAAAAATCACCAATTTTTTATTTTTTTGTTAATTGAAATGTTTGAAAATTTTCGAAAATAATCTTACTAAGTCCATTTTACCCGAGATAATCTACCCACCTCTCCTTCCCTCATCTTAGTTAATGAATGTTCAATCCGAATGAAAATATTTTAAAAGGCAGAGAGAATTCAGTAACCAAGAAGTGAAAAAGTTTAAATCAAAAAATTTACTGTGAATTTTTTTGAAATTATCTTTGAAACGAAGGGATCCAGCAAAATTCATCAAGGGTCCTCTTCTGCCGAGAATCTTTCGGACTGCTAAAGAGGTTCCTAGATAAAATCTCCTAAACCTCACCGTTTCTGAGATTTTCTCAGAATAAATCAGACGTTTCAAATTATGATTATTAAATTATGAGGAAAAAAACGTTTTTAAATATTCTTTACACTATCGTTTTCAAGTTTTGAATTTAAAAATATTATGCAAGCGATAACAAAGATGACTAACTTTGATTTAGTGTCGTTATCCGAGTTATTGAGTGTCTCATCGTCCCATCTTAAAATTTCGGCTAGAACCATAAATATCTTCGATGAAAAAAAAACTGTTCAAACATTATAAATTTAAATAAAACATTTAAATTACCTGATTTCAATCCAACTTTCGCTACATTAATATAATTCTCATCATCCTCGTTACAAATTGATGCACGGCGACTTGCCATGCCCTCGGAATTGAGACTGTCTCTGCAATTATTTATTAAAGTCGATGAAAAATTACACAAAATAAAATTGAGAGAAAAATTATCAGTAACAAGAAATCCAGATGAATGAAATTATAATTTCTTTAGTTTTTGCGAACTTAGGTGGACACTGGAAGAGAAAGGAGAATTTTGGTCAGAACCTTTTTTGTAGCGATAATTTTCCTCTCCAAAAATGGTCCATACAAGAATTTTCCTGTCTCAATTATTTCCGGAGACATTTTCAAAAAAATAATCCTAAAATTAATCAGTATTTCTACTCCTCCCCTGAATTACCGGGAGAATATTTCGGAGTTTTAGAGAGATAGAAATATTTTCGTGAGGACTTTTTGTAGAAAAAAGTATTGCTACGAAGAAGTTCTCATGAAAATTTCTGTATTTCAATTATTCATGAAGATATTCCCAAAAAATCCATCACAAAATTAATTGACTGATCTTTCCACTTCTTTCCTTAGTTTTTCTGAAATACCTTTCAAAGAGAGATGGAGAAATTTTCATGAGCAGCTCTTGAGTGTCCTTGATTCTCCTTTATAAACAAGGTGCTCATAAAAAAATTTCCATCTCAATTATTCAAGAAGATATTCCCAAAAAATCCATCACAAAATTAATTGACTGATCTTTTCACTTTTTTTCTCAGTTTTTTTTTAAATATCCCGCAAACAAAGAGAGATGGAGAAATGTTTATAAGCACCTCTTGAGTGTCCCTGATTTCTCTTCTTTAAAGGAGGTCCTTATAAAAATTCATCGGTCTCGAAAATTCAAGATTTTCCCAAAAAATCCATCACAAGATTGATAAACTGATCTTTTCACTTTTTTCTTCAATTTTCTGGAAATATCTCGCAAACAAAGAGAGATGGAGAAATTTTCATGAGCACTCTTGAGTGTCCCTGATCCTCCTCTATGAAGGAGGTCCTCACAAAAAAATTCCTACATTGTTTTTCGAGATATCCCCAAGAAACAATCACAAAATGAATTGACACTGTCAATTAGTTAAGTTCCACCTGTTCCCTCAGTTTTTGAGAAATACCTCGAAAACAGACACCCAGAAAAATTTTCATGACCACTTTTTTTGTGACCCTAATCCCCTTCTGAAAAGAAGATCCTCATGAGAATTTCTCCATCTCAATTATTCACGAAGATATTCTTAAAAAATTCATCAAGAAATTGACTCATCTTTTCACTTCTTCACTCAGTTTTCTAAAAATATCTCAAAAACTAACAGAAATACAGAAATTTTCACGGAACCCTTTTTTGTAGCTCTAACTTCCCTCTACAAACAAGCTAGTCACAAAAATTTTCCTATTCCTCAATACATTCTCAAAAAAATCGATCACAAACTCCGATTAATCCATCTCACTATCCAAAATCGCCATTAATTCAATTCTTCGTAAATCGATCCATCGACACTTCCATTAGAAGGAAGAAAAATTTAAAAGGACGTTTTTCTTCAACTTCAACACTCACCTGAATTCAAAGTCAAGTTCAAACTACCAACTACTATCGTTTTCCCGTTAACTTACACTATCGTTAAAAAAACTTATCGCCTTTGAAACTCGTTAATAATAATAGAATCGTTAAAATACAAATGAATGCATGTAAAACTATAGTAATCAGCGTTTGTATTTTCATATGACCGTGAAATAATATAGTAAAGGATAGAGTGTGAAGAAGCCAATAAAAAATGACATGAAACACTAAAACAAAGTAGCGCTAAATGAAAAAAAAATAATGAAAATTTCCAGAAGGTTTATTCTCACGAAATTAAGAAAACGATATTTACCTTCGTTTAAAGAGCCATTTCTTTGCTCTGTTGTTGTTACCATCGTGCCACGGCGATGAGAGACTACCAGAAGTGACCCACTGTTGCATTGGTTTATCAATAATTCTATTTAATTCACTATTATTATCAGCTTCATCCATTGCATAAGATTCATTAATAGAAAAAAATCAAATCACTAAACTTTGTAAATTATTTTATTCAATTATCCCCGGAATTATTTCAACTTAGTCACGTTGAATCGGTTGAAATAATTGAAAATAATGTTTACGAATAGGAGAGACATTTTTCACACTGCGTAACGACTGCCGGCAAATGACTGAGGAAAAAAAATCGCGAGACGTAAACAGACGAAATTGCTCAAATAATTTTATTCACGTTTGACTTAATTTCATGGAAAAAAAAATTATTTCACAATTAATTAATGATAATTGAATTTTATTAACGATTTGTTGGTTCAATTTATTCGAGAAATTTATTGATTTTTAAAGTTTTTTAAATTTCCTTCTTTTTGGGAATTCTTTTTCCTTCTGCGTTTGACTCAAACGATGACACGATTACCAACAAACTTCAGGCAACCATAAACCAACCAAAATAAACAAAACATATGTCACTCTATAGACAGTTCATTGGTTAAATTCACAAGTGTTGTGATAATATTATTTTTATTATTGGAATGAAAAGGAATAATTGAAGGTGTATGAATAGAGAAGGTGAGTAAAGAGTATAACTGAATTTTTTTTTATAATTTATTCATTTTTATATTTCTTCAGAATACTTTGAAAAACAGATATGCCACATTAGTCTTGAATTTTTCCGTTATTTTTTGAAATTTTTACGGTCAAATGTTTCTTTGAAAAAATTAAAAAAAAAAGATACAAAAAAAAACGATTTAATTCGTTGTTTGTTATTATATAAATACAAAATGATAACATCGTAAGCAAATAAATTACGAAATCTCATAAAAAATCTGATTGTAGATGAATCAGATCGATGTATATGCTTTTCGTAATTGTGACAAAAAAAAGTTAATTAAGAATTGGGTTTCAATGATTACGTAGCTTAATAAAGGTCAAAACATAGCTCTCAAAATATCGTTTGCGACGTCCATCGTTTGATCGTCGACTAGAACAATGTCGAAGGCCTTTAGGAATGATGGGAGACGTGATTCAACCTGTAAAAAATAATTTTCCTTTAATTCTCCATTTTTTTAGTCGCAACAATTCAAATAAATGAAGTTCTGTATCAAGGAGACTCTTTAGGGCCCATTTTGCCCCACTCTCCCTAATTTTTCGTGGAAAAATTTCTCTGGGCGTTGACCTCCATTAATTGTGGAGGCAAAGAACAATTTTTCAAGTGCAAGAAATTAAAGAATTTTCAATACTGAAAATGATGATGAAGTTGGCACACATCAGACAATCTTTTGGATTTTTTTAATCAAATAAATT
>JABSMS010018794.1:0-11590 GCA_018902275.1 Aleiodes sp. PSUC_FEM 10030003
ATATATAATTTGTGACAGGAATAATATAGCGTCGGAAGGTATGGTCCCATTGAGCGACAAAAGACGTAAATTTTATAGCTTTGAGCATTCTTTTTATGACATTCAAACTGTCATTCTTTTAAATCGCTGAAAATTTTCTATTCAGAATGAAAATAAGGAGGAAGAAAACTCTCTAACCATCTTTTGTGAATTATCCTTTTTTTTGCAGACACTTGCAGGAAAATTTTCCATTTATCGATGAAATGAGAACGGCAATATGGGGCTGGAGTTACGGTGGTTATGCAGCTGGTATGAGTTTAGCAATGGATCACGAGGGTGTATTCAAATGCGGCATGTCAGTTGCCCCAGTGACCGATTGGGCGCTCTACGGTGAGTTATAAATTTCCTTTTACTCTGAGCTAAATCAAATAGTTCTTTTTTATTCTCGTGTTTATACTGCAGTTTTAAAGTAACAGTATTACTCTCGGGAGTCTCAACGGTATTTATGTGGTGTGCAACGGACGTGAATCAGAGTAGATGCTTGAGCGCCGTCTTTTATTTAGTGGAGGAACAAACATCGAGATGTAGGGGAGAACGGAAGCTAGTCACGTGGAAGCCAATCGAATGGAAATTCATGGCTTTTTTTTTTACTACGAGAAAGTTCAAGGGTGAATTCCATGAACAATCTCAGCCGAAAGTTAAAGGACTCGTGACATAAGACAATACATTTAGTTTATGTTTTTCAATTATGACCAAAATTTGGTGAGACATTGGAGTGGATTGTATCTACCTTTTTACGATACCAATAATTTCTTATTAATTATTAACAACGATTTTACTAACAATTTTTTGAATAATTTCCGGATATAATGAAGAATAACCTGTTATCCGCAATCAGAATCATCTTATCTCAAATAGCGTGCGCAGCCTCGGGGCAATGTGTCAGCTTAGTGATTGTAACATCTTGACTTCCCGCCTCGTCAAAAAAAAGTATATATTTCCGGCGAAGCTGCGTTAATTAAGAATCAGGAAGGTAATAATAATGAAATAAATGCCCGAAATTCTCAGCTTTTTCACATTTTTTTCCGATAAACATCCAGAAAGCATCAAATATGCTCAGACATGAGCACATATTGTTGTATATATTTAGACATAATTATGTACGGTCAAAATTCATACATGGTCATGTATATCGTCGCCGTAGAATCAAAGGGACGTTAGTGCAATTTTTCAAAGGCCTTCAGAAATTTAACGGGAGATTTAATGTGTCATTGCCTTTTGTTATTCGAAAATAAAAAATGGCACTCAAACCCCTTTGATTCTACAACGACGATATAATCACGTTGTCCTTAGAGTTTGGAGATGCTCATGTTGGAAATTTTGCAGTTCGTTTCGCCCGAATTTGAAATTTGTGCAAAACGTATTGCCCCATAATAAGTTCGTGTTAATTTCGGACTTTATTTACTTAATTTATCGAGAACGAGTTTGTTCATTATGTTCATTCAGGGAATTAGAATAGAACAGGATATATATTCACTTATCGGTGAAAGTAAAGTTTTTGTACCAATCAATTGTATTTTAATTCATTCACATGAAAGAATTGGATGTTCCATTTTTTCCCAATCTACATTGAAGTATTCATCGAATTTCGAATGATTTCTGAAGTACCTAATGATCTTGATTGTTTATCCATTGGTTCATGCACTCTATGAACGATTAGAATTTATTGAATTTCAATTTTCTTATTGATTTTCGATTTGAATCTTCCATAAAGAATGAAAAACGTTTGAGAGTTCCATTGAAAATATTAAAATACACATTTTCAAAGGAAGAAAAATAATAAAACATAACGCAGATGAGTAATACCTCTATAAATTCAAAGTGAATCGATGGTTTTTATAGTTATTGGAAGAAGCGAAAAAAGGTTCCGTTTATAGCCTTTGTCTGATGGGTGATACACCATTTCTACTTGCTGTTTTCCAGAAGAATATAACCCACGCATATATTAAAAAACGATGGATATAAAATGTTTTTTTTTAGCCCTCCGTAAAGTGACAAAGACGAAGTTTTGAAAACAACAAAAGCAGAATGCCATGGATCCGCTGATATAATGAGAAAAAGTTAAACCGCCGCCAAATATTTTTTTCTGCGTGCGCGAAGTTTTTAAGGCGATTTTTATTTTTCATGTGATGTTTGGAATTTTTTTTTCTTTCTTCCTTCCATATTCTTTTCAATAGTTTTTTTTACTCTTCTGCTTTTTCACTACAGATTCAATCTATACGGAGCGCTTCATGGGCCTACCGACAGTCTCCGACAATCTAAATGGTTACGAGCAGGGACAACTTTTGAACAAAGTAGACAACATTAAATCTAATAGCTACTATCTTATTCACGGAACACTTGACGACAATGTGCATTATCAGCAGTCACTTTTACTTGCCAAAGTCCTTGAGCAAAAAGACATACTCTTTAGACAACAGGTATTGTGATTTTTTTCCAATTTTGAATGGAAATTTGTTGGAATTATTCGAAAAACTTCTTATTGCATTGGTAAAAGTAAAGTGAGGCAGTTCGATGATTTTCTTGGAATATCTTGGAAAATAATCGAGGCATGAATTTTTTTAAGAGGATCCTTATTGTGAGTCTCTTCCTCCTCTACAAGAAAGATTTTAATGCAAATCTCACTATCTATATCTATTTCCAAGATATATTGGAGAATTGAGAGATCTAAATAAGAGTTTAAGCTAATATCCCTACAATTAATCCCTTATTTTTTCGATGCTGTCTCAAAAATGATCTTTTTCAACCTTTTCTAAATTTTTTCATAAATTTAGCCGTGTAGTTTATGAGATATGAATTATTGGTGGGAATGAAACGCCCAAAATTGGATAGAACTAACGAAATTATCAAAAAATCACAGAGATCACTCGTTATTTGAAAACTGGTAGCGAAAAAAATAATTTTTTAACAACATAGTAGGAGAAAAAAATATTCTATTCTCCGTATAGTTATTGAGAATTTTCAATTAGAAGGTAATCGTATATAGGCTATAGTTGTGATAGTACATGTCAAATTACCATAATTTTTTCATACGATCAGATCATTGGTAAACTTACGACTTTCTGACCTAACCGTGAGCCTTTCAGATGGTCAGCAATATTTATTCTAATGTTCACAACCTATCTATTGAGATAAAAACTGACCGTAATTTTGACCAATTGTCAGTGAGTTTCATTTCAATATTTACTTATTTTCATGCTCTTGATCCATTCCACATTCATACAAAAGTAAATGATATTGAATGCAGACAAGGCACAATATCAAACATTATAATGTAGAAAATATCTATCTATTTGCTAAAAATTATTCGAGTCACCTATATAGATGTAAACTGACCTAAAAAAAATAAAAGTTCATTTTTACGACACAACAATCGGCCTGTTCTATTCCTGATCGAAACGATCAGTAATTTCCGTTTGGCCCGTTACGTTTAAAATGCCAGTCAACTGACGGGTCAGCTTGACCGATTGGCAATATAAAAAAAATCGGAAAACAAGAAGGAAAAACATTTACAAGCTAACGATATAACTTTTGAATAGTTTAACGTAGTTGCCTCGCATCCGTTCAGTTAAGGGGGAAAAGGGTCTGAGATACAAAAAAAGCATATTTCTGTGATTTTTTTTCAGAGTAACTTATTTATTCATATTTTTGTAATTTTTGTACAGTATTAAGCATTATGCTAAGAATATTCTGATGAATTTCCATGAAAAAATATTGCGAATCAAGCCAGTGGTATTAGTGAGAACCGAATCACCTCAAAACAAAGTTTTCATGCGGTAGACAGGAGAACTCATGACTGCTTCATCCGAACTTAAAAAACTGAAAAGATTCCTTTAGTGCATAAGTTTATCTTGGTTTTGTATGAAGGAATTAACAAAATATTCATTTTTGAATTTTTGGTGAAGGCGCAATCGAAAAACTCTGATTTTTGCAAAAAATTTCTCCTTTTGTTTCCTGAAAAAAATAAGTTGTAGTTAAAAAAAATGCTTCATTCAGAACCGAGTATTTAGTATTTGAGAAAAGTGTGCAAAATTCAGGCGCAATCGGTCCGAAAGTTTTTTGAAGAAATTTTGTCTACCGACCGTAACTGAAGTGACTCGCCACTACCACTGGCTTAATTTTCAATATTTTTTTCGATACGACTATTTGCACCACACACGGTTCACGAATTTCCAAGAAAAAATTTGGATCGCCCTGCACCGGGAGTTGAACCCGGATCAACCGATTACGCATCGGGTACTCAACCTATTGCTATCCAGTGCTATGCCAATTTCCATTCAGATATTCGTAAAACCATACACACAATCATATCCCCACTCCACTGCCCTTCCTACAGCAAATCAAAGTAATTTTAATTTTAAATCTTAGATTGATTGTATGTTTATAGATTTTTTATATGTGGTGTAAATAGTCCGATTTTTTTATGAAAATTTATCAGAATATTTTTTGAATAATGCTCGATAATGTACAAAAATTAAAAAATATTGATGAATAAGGTATTCAGCAAAGAAAATTACAACAATTTGCTTGTTTTTATATCTAAGACCCTTTTCCCCCTTAAGAAATTACAGCTCCCACCGCATGTGCCAATAATTTAAAAATGTAAGCCAATATATATTTTCGACTTGACTGTACCACAATACCAAGTATCCTATATATAAATACACAAATCAGGCGTATTCGTTCGGGTCCAAAGTGAGCCAAATGGCTCGACATGACACAAACGTGCAAGCGCGAAGGCTGCAGTTCCAAGCCCAAATAATTTTCCGCGCATGCGCGAATGTCTCACATTGAGCTGTTTGGCTCAAACGAATACGACCCCCTCTACTGGAAATATTCGTCCAAATACGTTTTTATTTCTAATTATTCATCCAAACTATGTGGTAAATGATTGCCATTTTCTTCAGAACAATTCTACACATATGGTTCTAATAAGAGTTAGTTTTTCATGGAGACGCCGAAATTTCTTCGATGTGCACAAAAATAAAAATTGTCATTTTCCGATTTTCCGACGCTTCTCCTATGCTGCCTGTACAAGGAAGGTCATTTTTAATCGCAATTATCTCATGTTTGCTGTGGACCATCGTCTTCAAATTTTAATATTACATGCATTATGCACTTAATTACTTATAGCCTAATATTTGAGCAAATTTCGAAATTTATCAATTGGGAGGCAACTATCTTAATCATTTTTTCAGATAAACTGAAGTACGTTATCTTAGAACATTTCAAAACAGTTTCCATTGCGTTTCATGGCGTTTTAATCCTCCGCTACCCTTCCTATAGCTCATAAATTTCAGAATTATCAGCAACTAATCAGAAATACTTTTGGCAGAGTATGGTTGATAAAATACAGGAAAATTGATGATTTGTAGGTTAGTTTCCAATTAATTGTTGATAATTCGGGAGAACTTGCTTTAATTCACTCGAAAAAGTGACTGAACTATTAAAGAATCATATCTTCAGCTTGTGAATATATTTTTTTTGCTCTGAATTTTTTTTATATTGCCAATCTCCTATCACTACATGAGATAGAGAGATGCAAATAGTTCCGACGCCCCTCTTGATTGGAATTTCTCAATGACTATACGGAAAATGTATATCTTTTCCTCCTATTATGTAGTTAAATCATTGTTCTTTCCACCAATAGTTTTCAATTGATAGGCAAACTGTTTTTTTTTTGACAATTTCGTTTTTCCCCACCACCACATTTTTCAATGACTTTGATCATTTGGAACACCTAAACTACACAGACAAAAATTATGAAAAAAATTGAGAAAAGTGTAAAAAAATATAATCTTTCATACAGCATCCAAGAAATACCGGACCAACTCTCCTCGAGTTCACTGGGATACTACCTTCACCTACAAATGATAATTTTTTCTGTTTTATCAACCGTACTTTGAGATGATACCTTAAAATATTGCAATGATCACATTTATCTATAGAGTTCCAATTTCATTTTGAAATATCTGGGAAAATAATGGAGATAATACTCCTTCCTTCTGAACATTTTTTGTAGAGCAGAATACGCGCTACAAGAAAGGTTACTATGAAATTTTCTGTATCTCATTCAGTTTCCAAGATATCTGCAAAAAAATTTTGTCTAAAATTTGACTGATTTATCTCGTCCCTGCGAAAATAATAATATGATGAAAACAAATAATTTAATTAATCATGATCCCTTTTTTCAGACCTACACAGATGAGGACCATGGAATCGTCCAATCACGCTCACATCTATATCACTCACTCGAAAATTTCCTCGACGATTGCCTAACAGAATCATGATCTACAAGCGTTTTTTAACGGTGATAAAAACAATTTTTAAAAACAGACTAATTACACGATAATTGTTTTTTTTGTCTGTAAATAAATTGTGAAAGGATAATGACATTTTGTACATAGTTTATGTACAATATTGTAATATGAGTGTTCATGTAAATATCAACTGCGAGATTTAGTGGGAGAACTATGATGATGTGATTTACGAAAGAGTTTTTAATTAAAAAAAAAAGGAAAATATTGAATGAGTAGTGAAGAAGTGCAACTTGAATTCCTCTCTGCAGTTTTTTAAGAATATTTCGGAAACTAAACGAAATACGAAAAATTTCATGCGAACCTTTCTTGTAGAGCAGTAAAAGATCTACTACAAAAAAGGTATGAATAAAAATTTTCGTATTCACATTATTTTCTGAGATATTCTCAAAAAATTAAAAATCAAATAATCTCGTTTCACCTTTTCGCTACTGAAATAGAAGTTTGATACAGTGTGATTCGGATTTTATTAAACTAATGAATAATAATAATAATACCATTTTTTAATGATGAGAATTATTGAAAAAAAAGAGAAAATCAAATTTATTATCAAAAAAAAGAGCTTAATAATGTTGAATGGTCAATGGCGACGTTTTATCTTGTCAAATTGTCTTTGAAATAAAAAATATGAAAAGGAATTTAATAAATTCAATATTATGTACTTATAGACAATTTGGAATCAAGCACTTTTGCACATTAATTTTCATAATTCCAATGAACATCCTCTTTATTGTGTTAATTAAAAATGCATTCTATGTTTACGAAAAATTGAAGTTTTTCTTTTAAATGTTCTGGTTTTAATTAAGATAATAAATAATAGATATAGTTAATTGTTTATTAATGAAGTTTTATAAATGAGTGTTAAATCGAATAAGGAAATGAATGAAATAGAATTGCCATTAAATTTTATTATTTTGTGGAAGATAATTAAAGTTTCTTTGAATGATAATTGAGTGTTTAATGATGATAATGTGATTGAAATTTTAATAATAATCAAAATGTCATTTCCTTATTGTATTTAACCAGTGAGGTTTTACTAATTAAGATAGCATATCTATCACCATGAGATGGTTAAGATTTACAAGTTCAAGGTACTAATAAATAATGTTCTTTACAAATGAAAAAAGAGAGAGTATCCTCGATAGTGTAAATACTCTGGACTATCATAGTTTTATCGTAATAATGAGATAATTTTTTTTTTTCGAAAACAGCATACGGACCACCAGCAAAAGCAAAAAATTCCCAAAAAAATGAGTGGATTTTAATGAAATTAAATTTAATATGAAAATAAAGTAAATTTAATGTTTCAACTCTACTATTTCATGTACATAATAACGAACTTTTTAGATAATCTCGAGATAAAATTATTACTGGCAGAGTGACAATTATTTGTTGAGAATTGATGAATGGTGTGATGGGAAAATTCGCGATGAGGCTTGTACACCAATTACTTATTTGTTGAGTGTAAAAGATAAATATAAAGCTCTATGTTTTATTAAAAAAATGTTGTTTCTTCATTCTACTTGCATATTATTTTGATTTTTCATTAATTAGGGGAGTCCCGGCGATCTTGGGGGAAAATTGTCCTTTTTCGCGGATTTATTTTTAGATATCGAAAAAATATTGAGTGAAACATAAATGTTCTCCTATTAATTGTCATTCATTTCAACTCAATTAGTATGAAAATTTGTGAAAAAGGTGAAAAATTGGAGATCTGAGAAAATTTTGGAATAGAATCAACAATTTAGTGTTTCTTGGTAAATAAAGAGAATGGCATTTTTTTTTTTAGGAATTTCTATTTTTTTTTTCAAATTGTGATACTTTTCAAAATTTCCACAATTTTCATCGAGGAAAAATTGGAAAATACCTGCCACTTAAAAGGAAATTTTCCTGAAAAAATCTCAATTTATTTATTATTAAACGATAATTCAAGTTAGTTTTTCACTTTTTTCATGGTTTTTTTTTATGGCAAAAAAATCACAAAATTGTGGAACAAATCATGTAAATTCTGAATTTATTGAAAAATTGACTAACGGAAGAATGGATTCGCATTATTGACTGTTCTAACAAAATGAATGTTCTATTCATAACAAATAATAACTTCCCGAAGGAAAACACAAAAATATAAAATTTCAACTACCTAAAGTATCTGCGATTTTCTTCAATTTGTTATCGTATATTTAAATATTAAAATTCAATTTGTAAAAAATTGGAAAATCGAAATATTGTCAAATTCAGATGACTTTGAGGTAACTGAAATTACCCATTGGCCGGTATTACCCCGTGCTCCTCTACAGAAGTGATGATCCCAATTAATTATATAGAATCATGAATTTTCAGTTTCTTTGAATCTGCAATGAAAGAAAAAATAATTATTTCAGTTCAATTAATTAATAATTATTATCGCAATCAAGAAAACTGTTATTTTTCTACTCACTTGCACTTGGTGCATGTGTAGAACACCGTTTGCCCTTCATCCGCGGATCTCAATTGCAGTGTTGCGTAACTCATTTTGTCATTACTACATTGTGGACATTTTCTGTCAACAATTGGACCATCTGCATCGTCTTGGTCATCCTCATCTTTAAATTTTGTGTCGGCGTAAGCGTCGTTTTCATTGAATTTTATCTTGTACGTCATTGCCATGTCGCCGAAAACTGGAAAAAAAGAATGTCTGCATTTTCATACGAGAAAATATCAATTTTCGAGATTTTGGATGAATGAAAAAGCTTTGGTTGCAATTTAGTGGGGAAACTGCGATTGAGGATAAAATAAGAAGTTTGTTGTCGATTTGTTTGCAAATATTCTTGTAACGGAAAGAAATCACATTTTTCTCAAAATTTTAATTTTTCTGATAATCTCCAAAGTTTTTATATTTTTTTCAATTTTGATTTTTTTATCAAAATTTCCACGATTTTGACTTTTCAAAATTAACAATTGTTTCTATCTACAATTGTTTCATTCAAGAAATTTCACCTCGAAATTCTCTTTTAATTTCATTTCCATTTAGCCCCTACATCATTTTTCGCCTCAAATTTCCCTATCCATCCACTAGAATCATCCAAATTCCCAAATTCCATCAACTTCATCATCTCGAAGAATTTGATCGATCTCCACTTTTGATCACCCCAATTTTAATTCATTGAGAATAAATAAAAAATTGAATGACCAAACAATCCCCAAAAATTCATGACTAGTCAAATTATTATAAAAAAGTATGCATTATCAAGAACTACTCATTGTCCATTAAAATTCCTTGAAAATAAAAAATTGTCATTGAAAAAACGGAATTGAACCGTCCAAAGATTATTATAATTATTAATTACCATCAGCTCCCCAGCTTCTGCCGCACGCGTAACAATTCACTGTCCCTGTGTCCCCAAGTAACGGCAGAATTGAACCACAGTCTGAGCAGAATCCAGCTGGACTGTTGAAGCAAACTCTCTCCTTATCGTTCGCCATAATCACCTCAAAGAATCGTAAGTAACTAACCAAAATAACCCGAACAAGTGTCACACGTTCTGACAAATTTCATTCGCCTTCGCCATATTGAATCAGCTCCCACGTGGTTACCAAGCCTGGAAACGCTGGAACAGAACCACGCATGCGCAACGCAGTGCTTTTTCACTGATTTGAATGCCTGGTAATTACGGTTATCACCGGAAACTGTAATTATACCATTCAACGATATGATTTCCTCTCCATGATTTATAATTATGATAATTAAATCATTTACTGTTCAAAGTGATTTGTGCCATTTGAAAGCAAACAATCATTAATCTCATAATTTTTATCTGCAATTCTGCATTGTCAGGAATTGCGCAAGAAATTTATCGCGATTACCGGTAAAAAATTTTGAAATCTTTCGAAAGTTTTACTGAATTCAATTATAAAGTTGATAATATTGAAAAATTACAGAAAAGTTAGGTTTTTGTAATATTTTTGAAAATTCATTCTATGCATCAACAAATGAATATTCTTCTCTACAACAAAATTTAGAAATTATTCATAAAATAAAATTTTGAAGAAAAAAAAAGAATTATTTTTTTTCTAAATTATTGAAAATAATTGATTATTTTTCAATTAATTTTTTATTGGCATAAAGTGAAATTTTCATTGCCCTCGAAAAAATTTTGATTTTTGCAAGATCTTCATTTTCTTCAAATTTTCACAACGTTGATTTTTTACATACTTTCGATTTAAAAAAAATCCTGAACAATGAAAGTGTGAAACTTCTCCAAACACAAAATTTCGAGGGAAAAAATTGAGAATTAAATTTCTTTCTGAATTTTAAAACATAATTGAATTTTTTTAGTTTTTAGAAATGGAAATTGCATTGTCTTTATATTTTTTGAAAAAAACATCAAAAGAATTTCCTTTCTATGATTTACAATTATGATGATCAAGCCATTTACCACCGTGTAAACTGATTCGTATCATTTGGAAGTCAACAATAATTATTCTCATTATGTTTATCCTCAGTTCTATATCGCCATTGCGCAAGAGATTTATTTTGGATTGGGAGAAACGGAGAGAAGAAAACAGATTTCATCAATGTTTATATTGGTGAAGACAGTATTCAGCAGTGATAACAACGTGCGTTTGTATACCAAACAATGAAATACGGTAAAATTTTATCTAGTCTCATTATGGGGACTATTCTAGCACAATCAGCGACAGGGTAAGGATCATGCATTTTATTTTAATTGATTAGCGAAGAGGCGAAACGAGATTTCACTCCATCTAAGTAGCAAAAACAATCAAACGCGACTAGCTGAAGAATTTTTTCAATGGTTTTTTCGTGAAAAACTAGAGGGAAAACATGCGCATTCACACGTTCAAGGATGTTGAGCAGTTTTGAAAAAATGGAAAAAAAATCCAATGGATTATATTTAAAATATGAGGGGAAAAAATTTAGTATTTTTTTCAGGGGATTTAGAAAGCTGTTCACCGGAAAAATCAATGAATAAATTTACATTTAGTTCAATGGAAAATCGATAAAATTGATCAGATCACCGTCAAAAATAATGAAAAAACACGAAATTTTGAAACATATAATTTTGAACACGATTTTCCATCAAAATTTCATAATTACACATATGGAAATTTTTATAAGAAAGAATTTTTTCTATAAGGAATTGGAACTTTTTTCATAAGAATGGTTCCAATTTTTTATAGAAAAAAATTATTTCTTATAGAAATTTTCATACGTGTATTAGGAGAATCTTCTTTTT
>JABSMS010018805.1:0-11589 GCA_018902275.1 Aleiodes sp. PSUC_FEM 10030003
CTCAATCGTCTCGCTCGTGGCCACGAGCGAGACTCTTCTGAGAGACGCAAACCGAGTCTCTCGACGCTTGAGAGACTCTCATTTTTTCATCCCGGGAGGTTTTACTTATAGTCTTCATAGCGCGGCGTGTTCAACACCAACTCGAAAGGTCTTCTTTCGCACAATATCTCAAAATTGACGAGAGCTACGAGAGTTTTTATGAAAACCTTTTTTTGTAGACCAAAATTTGTTCTACGAAAATAGTTTTGAATAAAATCTCCGTATCTAACTCCGTTTCCAAGATATTACCCAAAAAAGTGATCACCTCTTCACCAAAACAAAGATCCCAACTCATTTCATTTTATTTCATTTCCTCACCGATCCTACGCCGCAATTACCCCCACCATTTCCCATGCTTCCCGCTAATTTTCGTGTCACTGAGTAAAAAATGAAATCATAATTGTCTTCTTCGTTTATTTATTTTCTCCTTTTTTTGCTATTCGTTAACAATACGCGATCGATATTCTCCTCCGTTTACGTATGGATTTATTTTTTCTGCACGCTAAGCTCATTCGTGACACTAAAATAAACGATAATACCGGTAATTTAGATGCTTGCAAATATATAAACCATAGCAACTAACAACAAATTTTGTGTGTTACTTTTCTTTTATGATTAATATTCTTAAATCACTCAATTGCTCATTTCTTCGTTGCTCACTTACCTTGCAGCACGATTATTCCAAGGGAACTGTGTTACCGCAAAGTTACGAATGAAAAACATGAAACGAATCGAAGTATTTATGAATTAAGTGTGAAGAGACTTTTTGAATTCCCCAATGCCACAAAACTCACGCGAGATCATTATCTTATGAATTTGAAATACTATTTGTCCTTTCTTTTTATTGTGTGAAATTTTTGTGTGATTTTCGCGGTCGCCAACTTTTTACGTAGGGAAGCGGCCTTCTTAGGTGCAATAGAAACATTCCTACGTTGCCTGGGATACAGAATTGTTGGTTTTACTTTCTCTACGTTATATTTGACACGTATACATCAATCAAATCACTCGCGAGTCGATGAATCAGTAGTCCTTAATATTCTTCATCCTTCACAAAAAATAAAGGATGAGCGCTTTTTATACCATCGTGAAATTTCTGGAATAATGCTATGCATTGTTATCTACTATAGTACATATAGTATAAAGCATGTTATATAGTATATATACTATAGAGCTTAATAAATCTATTTTTTCGCTTCGAATTATTTACATGGTTATTAAAACCATAATTACCTCAAGTTTGGTCCATGAAAAAAATACGGATAATCACAATACTGACCCCTAAAACACCGAATCCCATAATTCCGAAATACAAAGATATTAGAATACTGGCCGGAGAAGATCATGATTATATTGGCCGTTCATATTACCGATTAACGTGATATAATTATGAAACCCGAAAACAGTGAATCATCATATAAAATGTATATAATGACTAGTCTTTCAGTCTTATGGCAAATCGGTAAAATGTAGTGTCGAAATTAGGGTATTTCGGTTCTTCGGGATTATGGATGCCAGTATTACATTCGTCGGTATTTCGAATAGCGGATTTTTTTTCGAGGTGCATGTTCTCTATGTATTTTGGCTACGAGAAATATGACGTGAGAACTCTAAATAATTTAGATATTTCTCAGCAAACAATCATTGAGTTTTTTTTGTCTCAATGCTCTGTTTCCGAAAGAATTTAGAGAGAATAAATATTGAACATTTTTAAAAAAAATTCTTTATAAAAGTGCGGAACTTTTCTGGTAGAAATGGTTCCACTCTTTTATGGAAGAAATTATTCCTTCTAATGTAGTCTAATATGTGATAGCATTTCGTCCCACAATCTCCAAACGATCTAAGTGAAATTCGATAACTAGCAAACTCTCCCTGCTGCATGACATATTTTGATAAAAAATGTTAGAATGTGACTCCCAAATTTTGTCTCCCAATATTATATCACATGATTTTTCAAAAATTGGTCATGAGATGTCATTTTTTATTTGTTATGTCTTATTTTGGAAAAAATTGCAGAGAAATTATGTTAGAAATTGATTTTTTCTGACATAAAATTCAAAAGTCTAACATCATTTCTCCGATTTCTTTAAAAAAAATATGATATAAACCAATTGCATCAGAATTTGACGTTTTCTGACAGAAAATGACATTCCATGGTCATTTTTTGGAATATCATTTCATATTATGATCAAATTCACCATTTCTTGGGAGTTCCTTATATTTTCTATCATATTACGAAATTTTCTTCCAAAATATGTCATGCACAGTTCCACCAGGGTCTGTAATTACGGATTATTTAAGACACCGATGTATTTTTGTAATTTCAAAAAATCCCCGAAAAATTTAGTTACATGAAAATCCGCACGTGGATCTCCCCCACACGAGTTGTAATAATGGCGGGCGTTGAGTTTCGCGCGGGTGTAGTTTGACATCTAACAATTCCAACCAACAAAGAAATGGCAGATAGAGATACTGAATCAGGTGAAGGCTCCCAGGAGAATCTCGCCACCGAGGCCATAAGCCTGGACATCGAGGAGGTAAGAATCTCTGTCCGACAGTTTCAAAAATCCTCAAAGAAAAATCCCCCAACCTAACCTAACTCTCAATCTTATCAATAAACAATGATTAACCGGACTTATTATCACTTTCCAGTTAGACGATGCGGAGTACGCAATACCAGCAGTTGACCAGCTACCCTCCCTAGAAAGTATCCTAACCGAGCAAGACACCGGTGAGCTCTCTGGTGCAGAGTTAGACATCGGTGCGGCATCAGCAGAAGCTGTTGACGGCAGTGAGACAACCAGTGTTGGGTCTCTGCTCTCTCTGAATTCCCTGAGCAAGCCCATCACTCGAAATCCGGAGATTCCCCTCTCCGGTGTGATAATGAAGCACGCGATAATGCGCGGCATAACGTCGCAGATTAAATCCGCCTCGGAGAAGGTCAATGCCGGCCTGGCGAGCGCAGCGGCTGCTGGCGGTGACATGCTAATAATTGGTACCAGTCACGGCCTCTTACTCGCGTTTGACTCGAAGCAAACGCTGCGCTGGTGCAACCAGGAGGCGCGTCATCAAGGAGCAGTTTCCTCCCTCGGGTTCAACCACGACGGCAGCCGATTGCTGGCCGGTTTTGCCCGCGGGCACATCCTCATGATCGACAGCACGAGTGGCAAGGTCCTGAGGACACTCACCGAAGTCCACCCACCAGGCACCGCGGTCCTCCACGTAAAATTCACGGACTCCCCGACACTGGCCTTGTGCAGTGACTCCGGCGGCTCTGTCTTTGAACTGAGCTTCACGCGAGTCATGGGAGTCCGTGGCTGCGCGTCGAAGTGCTTGTTTAGTGGCTCGAGAGGCGAGGTGTGTACGATGGAGCCATTACTTCTCAACAATCTACCTCGACATCCATTGAAGAACTACACACTAGTCGCATTAGCAACGTTATCAAAGGTCATCGTTGTCTGTATTCGCCCGAGGATGAGAGTCATCCTAACACACCCATTGGCTGGCCCAAGCACTGCACCACCGCAAGTGTCATGGCAGCTAGTGGTCATTCAGGCGCCTGATGCATCACGCGTAATTGATCCCGTTCTAGCCTTAGCTCGCGATACAACAGTTCACTTTTACCAAGTCTGCTCGGAAGCCGGCTCCAGAGTTCGTCTGTCCCCGCTTCGGCGAATGACGCTCTCCTACACCATCACCAACCTCAAGTGGCTCAACACCAGATCCCTTGCCATTCTCGACAACGCCGAGAGACTGCACCTTATCGACGTAAGAACCCAGGAAGACCTCGAGACAATCGACATGAATCCAGTAGGTATTTCCTACGCATCGAGCCACTTCAAGGGTCTATCAACAGGCGGCAATGTATCGAAAGCGATGGCCCTCGCTGGAGAACGTGCCTGTTACAATACCGTGATAACCTATGGCAACCAACTCCTTCTCCTAGGCACATCTAGACTCCACGTCGTCTTCATAAGAACGTGGTCGGAACGCTTGCGCTACTTGACTCTCCAAAAACGTTACCCAGAAGCCCTAGCACTCGGTTTATCCTTCTTCCAGGACAAGGGCAAGGCGGTGGTTGGTCTGAGTGGTTTAAAGAAAGTGCGAAAGCGCTTAACGTTCATCAAGACCAGCGAGGTACTCATACAATACCTACACGAGTTCATAAGATCGCCCAGTGAATACGGCAATGAAAACGACATAATATCAACGTGTGTTGACTACGCAGTGCAGTTGGAGAACACGCACTTGTTATTCGGTGCTCTATGGGATTTAGTCTCCGAGAGTACAACGTTAAAGGCGAGTTACCTGAGGGCCTTGGAGGCGCCATTGCTCGACGGTAGTCTACCGCCACGACTACCGCCGCTGATAGCCCAACAGCTGATCGAGCTGTACGACAACGAGGACAGATTAGAGTCACTCCAAGCAATAGCTGTTCTACTCGACGTCGAATGTCTTGACATTCACCAGGTGACAACGATCTGTAGGAACAAATGCCTCTGGGAGGCGCTGATTCACCTGCAGACAGCGGCACTCGGTGACTTTACTGCTCCAATCCATCAACTGATGCCAGTCCTCCAGAATCTATTAGCAAATGATGATAAATTATCCCGAGATTGCATTAGACTTGGTAACGCAATTCTAGTTTACGCGAGCTGTTGTTTAGCTGGCAGGGGCTTCCCCCGTGGTGATCTGCCCGAAGATCAGCCGACGCGGGCCAAGGCCGAGGTGCTGAGAGCTCTGTTATCACAGCACTCGAGCCTAGCTGAGGATAACGAGAGGCAGTATCCATATTTACGTACATTGTTACGTTTTGATACACGTGGACTGCTTGATGTCATATCAATGGCATTTCAAGAGCCTGAATTCAAGACTGAAATGGGTTTGCGTCAACGACAGAGGCTAATTGATATTCTCATTTGCATTGTCATGCCAATAACACCAGTAACACCACAGAGCAGTGATTATCTAAGCAACAAGAAGAAAGCCAAAGTCCTCATATTTATTTCTAATGAAATAACAAGTGGTAATGTTCAACTCGAGCCAATGACACTAAACAGATTAATTGAATTATTGTGTTCAGATAATGATGATATTATGACACGCGATGAGAAGTACGAGAGGGAGAATGCACTTTTAGAATTATTAAATACTAAAAAGCTCAATGGTATCACTGATAATACACTATTAAATTTATCAAAGCGTGCTAATTTCTTGAGGGTCTCTGAAGTTATTTATACTGCTCGCGATGACTGGCTGTCAGTTTGTAAGTGTATTATTTTAGATAATTATAGGAAGCACGAGGTTTGGCAGTGGATTGAAAAATTACCAGTGCTTGCATTCCAATCGGTTTTAATTGAACACGCGAGTGATTTGATTGATATTAATAGTGATAGATATGCAGGATTTGTAGCTAGTAAATTGACGAATAAATTGGATAAAATATTGGAGAAAATACGTGATAATAAGTGTCGTGAATATTCATTGTTATTATCACTTAATAATATCAATCAGTTTAGGGAGGATGATGATGGTAAATTTGAACTGAGCACGGAGCATTTGGAGAGACTGCTTGTGCTGATGTGTCAAGTTGATGCTGCTGCTGTTGTTCATCATGTTAATGGAGCGCATGGATGCAGACTGGATGAAGCACTGAGGATTGTTCAGGAGGCTGGACATCAGGATGCTATTGCTGTTATGCTGGAAAAAATGGGGAATTATCAGGAGGCATTTGATCTTTTGATTGGAGACTTGCAGAGGGTGCTGAATATGTATCATCGGGAGGTGGTTGCTGATGATGATGTTGTTGAGGCAACTGGAAAAGTTTCGGGATTGTGCAGAAGGTCAGCTGGAAATCTTGATTGGATGCCATTTGTTGAGACTGTACTGCAGCCACATTCTGATAATAATAATCAGAGGGTTGAGAGACTGAGGGGAAAGCTACTGAAAGTAGTGCTGGAGTCACTGAGCGGGACCACGGCTCTTTCTATGGTGTTGGAGAGAATTCTTAAGCATCCATTGGCTACTTCGGGGACTATTGGGGATATTAGGCAGCTGTTGACGGGAGTTCTGACGCACTCGAGGTATGAACAGGTGCTTGTGGAGACGACGGCAAGGCTTGTTAGTTTGGAGCTGCATGAAGCCTTAAAAAAGACACTGAGGTAATTTTTTTAGTTTTTTTTTTTAATAACAAGTTTTACTCTGAAATTATTTTTATGTAAGTTGTTTCGATTGTTCTGGAGATATCTTTGAAACGAGTAGACTTAGAAGAATTTGTTCAAGTGGCATTTTTTTGTAGAGAATTTAATAAGCTACAAAAAAGCTTACTTGACAAATTCTCATAACTACAACCGTTTTCGAGATATTAGTGCACAAAGTTTTATTTAATATAACTGAGATAAATAAGTTAAAAATTCTAAGTACCTTATTCTACAGATATCTTTGAAAATAATAGGCTTAGCGAAATTTGTCAAGGGATCATTTTTGTAGATAATTTCATAAGCTACCAAAAACGAGCTCTACATAAATTCTCCAAACTAACAATTTCCGAGATATTTCATATGAATGAACATATAGTTCCTAATATTTCTTTCTTTGCCTCGTTATTCAAATTGAAAGAGTATTGATAATTTTCCAGGGATGCAGGAAGAGCATGTGCGAGTGCTTCAATGATGTGTCCAGTGTGCAGACAAGCTCTAACACATTCCACAGACTACACGGTATTCTTTGGCTGTGGCCATGGATTCCATTCTCAGTGTTTAGGTGAAAGAAAATTATGCTACAAGTGCCTGAATGACAAGGGCTGGGCACCAGTTGCTACCAATTATCACTTACCCAGTCCAAGGCCGCCAGAGAGGCCACAAATTTTACCACCAGCATTTATGCGTCGACGTGATCTTACTCTTAGACTTGGTGCACCAACGGTTCTATCAGATATCGAGGGTATTTTTTAATTTAAAAAACAACAAGAGGAACAAAATATAATTAATCTAGTCTCAATAAATTCAATGAAATATCCTAGGATTATTCATCTGATACTCAAGACAATTTAAAATTTGTATATTGATAATTGTAAATGTAACTTTTTCCATTTTTATTTCATTATGCTCGAGGGCAATTTACAGCATTGTTGTATAATATTTATAAGATTTATTTCATTAGAAGTTTATTATTAAGAAGGGGAAGAGGAGAGAAAAGAGAGTCTATTATTTTAATGATTTAAAGTGGAAAAATCGTGAAATAAAACTGAACGAACATCAATTTCAATGAATTATCATTAATCATAAATTATCACTTCATTTACTTGCTTAAGTAATCGAATTTTAATTAACTATTCAAAAAATTGGTTAATAACTTGCAAGAAAAGAGAAGTCAGAAAATTTGGACTGGAAAATGCTAGAATTCAATCGGTTTTGCTCCAATAATTATCGAGATATTGCAAATAATTAAAATTCTCCACTATGTTGTTTCTCTTAGTGTTGAGGAAAAATGTGCAGAATGTGAGACATTTTAGTTTCTCAATATTTTTTTTGAAAAGGATCAAAAATTTCTTGTTTCCTGCAAAATTTAAAAAGTAAAATTTTTCAGAATTTTCCCAAAAAAATTATTTTCCCAAAATATCAAAAATATTATTTTTCCTCTACTCCGTCTTATTCTTTTTTTTTATTGAGGGGTAACGGGACCTGCAACAGTTTTCTAATTTTCAAATGATGGCTTTGTTTATAATAGTCGACTTTTTTGGAAACCAAAAGTTTCAGTCACTTTCGAATGATATAACAAATGGGGTTGATACTCTCGATTTTTAACATTAATAATTGGACGGAAAACATTCATTCAAAAATTCAATAAATGCAACGGGTCCCATTAGCCCAACTTCTCCCTGAATGAACGTGGAATCTTGATTTTGCTCCGATATCTATCAAGATATCGCAAAAAATAAAAATCATTCGTTATTTTGTTCTGTTTAATATCTCATAAATCAATGGACCAAAAAGTATTGCATTAAATCATTGCCCAGCTCAAATTTTCTAAACTTCTCAATGCAACTGGAAAAATTTGAAAATTTCATCAACTTCATTATCCTCACATTTTCCTTTTTCTTCATTAAACTGAATTATCCTTTTGAGTTGAATGGAAAAGCGGTAAATTAGCCAATCTCTTGACTTGCGTGCGTCTCGTATTTTTCGTTATAAAAACAGGCTTTTTCGCAGCATTCTGCTTCAATATTGAATTAGCATCTACCGGCTGCCATCCAAGTAGTTCACCAGTGAGGAGAGAAGATACCGCAGAAAAGACATTTAATTCCTCACTCTTCGAAGATAATAAATTATTTTTGCTCGCAAATGCATCGACCAATGCGTCAAGCTCCTGAAGATAACTCGTTGCCTTCGATACGACTAGGTACTGCTGAATGCGCTTATCACAGCCCTCCAAGCTGTTGAGCAGTCTCGATATCTCGTTGCAGTAGATGTAGCCTTGAAGAATAAAGTCTTTGTCGTATATCATTTCACCGATTCGGAGTGAGACTCGGACTGCTGATGTTTCCCTTTTTATTTCGGATAGAAGTGATTTCAGAGGTAGACCATACACCGAACGACTTATCACTGAATAATTCAAGTACTCGTCATTTGTCTGGGAACAAAATAACGAATTATTTGAGTCACAAAATTTGGTTGGTAAAAAAATAACGCGAGAACTTCCAAAATTTAGAAAATACTGGCAGACTTAAGTGCTACAGATATTGAAGCCTTTCCAATGTTTCTTAAAATGTGTAGTAGAGGAAAGTGGGGTAAAATCAATGCTTGATGGAAAGAAATTTCAAGATAGAATTTTCTTAATGGTATTACTGAAGAGGCAGGAAAAAATGCAAATTTTTCAAAATATAAAAAAAAAGGTTAGGAATTTCGAGAAAAAGAATTGAAAATATTGGGAATTTTGAAGCGAAAAATAATTAAATTTTTTGAAAAAATCAGAATATGGAAAAGAATACAATTTTTCAATATTCCAAGAATCAAAAAATTTCGAATTCTTTTCAAAAAATTTAATTTTTCACATTCTTCACATTTTTTTCTCAAAATTTTATAGTTTTGGAAATTAAAAAAAAATCATTATTCAATTCAATTTGTCTCATAATTTTTTCGATTTTTCAATGGAGGTCAATTTTATCCCACTCTATACAAAAATGATTTTTGGGGAAAACATTCAAGTAGGGGACGATGGAGCAAAATGGACCCTTAAACGGAAGATTTCTCAAACTGTTAAAAGAGGATGGACCAAATTATGCAAAAAAAATCAACACTGGAAGAAATTAAAAATAAAAGAAAATCATTTTTTTCAAATTTTCCACACTTTCTTCCCTCAAAGTTGTCTTTTCTAATAATCAAAAAATTTGATTATCTGATTTCTCCTCCAAATTTCGTTAGAAAACAAAATGATGGATGAAGAAAATATACTCTAAAAAAGTTTTCAATGCTCAACATAAATTTATAACGTGAAAATGACTAATTTAATTTCATTCGTAAGAACAAATATTTTAATGAATCTCTATACCTTCTTAATCGTTTCCTTCGATGATTCATCAACTTTATCCACAAATTTAATCATCCTCTTTCTCTCGCCTTCGTCGAGACGCTCTGATAAAGTCTTGAAGGATTCGAGCTTAATTGATAAATTATTCGATACTTCCTTGAAACTCTGAAGATACAAATCCAAGTCGAAGTCAATCACGGCAACCTGTGGTACTTCGTTCCTCAAAATTGTTAGCTGTAAGTGTTGTTTTTCAATTTTTTTCCCATATTTCATGAGTGTTGTTTTTTTTAAATAGTGACGGAAGATTTTTTTTCAGCTAATAAAGTCGAGAATTCTTTTTAAATATAAAAGTATGATGAATATTCAAAAAAATTGGTGATGAGAAATAACTCAAGCATGCTGAGCTTCGGAATAATGATGAAAAATTCATAAATCAAGTGCATTATGTTTATAATATCAATAACAACAATTCAATGAAATGTTCAGTGAATTAACAAAATTTTTAACGGAAAAAATGATTAATTAATTGAAGAAATTGAATATAGTTTGAAGGGAAATGCGTAAAAGTTTCGGATGACCCTAAGAAAAATGTGGAAATTATGAATCCTTTTTTCAAATAAATTTTGGGCCGGCATCGATTGAACTACCCGTGATTCCATTAAAAAATTTGTTTCCGTTCATTTTCTATAGTTCCTGAAGTTAAAATTAATTTTTCCGGATTTTTTTGAAGATTTGATTGTTCTCCGATAACTAAAAACAGTTTTTTGCGAATATCTTCGGTTTTAATCACCGCAGCATTTAGAATAAGAAACGAATTTGGAGGTGAGCTCATCCACCATCAATTCATGTGGTTTTGAATCAATTATCCATAATTTTTTACGAGAAATATAAAAGAAAAACCGATTTTCATAAAATAACATAGCTTTCTGAAAAATCGAACAAAATTGATTCAAAACCATCGAAATCGACGGCAAATGAGCTCATGTGCAATCTATTTTGTTGATTTTTTTCGCTCAGACAATTAGATTCAAAATTATCCCCGAAAAACTGAAAATTTTCAGAAATTAAGTCCAAATTTTTGTTCAAAACAATTGAATTCTTAGAAAATTTCAACAAAAAAGAATTGCTAACGTATATTTTTAATCTCAAATTTCCTCTGTTTTTCGAAGAAATCGAACAGTCCCCCAGATTCCACGAAAATCTCGCCTCGTAATAATGTGCATGACATATTTTGACAAAGAATATGACGAGACAAAGAAAAATAAGAAAATGGGAAAAACCAAATTTTGTCATAGTTATGACTGGATGCTAAAAAAAATGGTCATAGAATTTCATTTTTCGTCAGAAAATATTAAATTCTTATGCTATCGTTTTCTGTCATATTTTGGCAAAAATTGTAGATAAATTCTGTTAACATCTCACATTGTTGAACAAAAAAAAAACAATTTTTGGTGAAATATGTGAAATTCTAACACACTTATTTCAGGTCATTATCCAAAAAAAAAAAAAAAAACGAAGAGATTATATCAAAATTCGTCATTCATTATTGAAAAGTGGCATAAAATATTCTCGCTAAAGATATGACATAGAACAATAGCATCAGAACTTTAGATTCTCTCATAGTCATCATCTCATATTTTTTGTGAAAATATGTCATGCAAATTTTCACGAGGGTCACAAAAAAAATACTCATCATCCCAAAACTAACAAAATCCACATAATTTGCTCACGTTCTTCATCAAGCTCTCAAGAAGACTCGCTTGATCCTGAAGAATAATAAATTCACACTCTTCCTCCTCCATCGCGCGAAAAACACAATACAAAAACAAGTGACAACTGAAAAGTCATGAAGAAACCAAAAGGTGAAAAAAAAACAAAAGACGGTTCTTTACGTTCACTTGCTCCATGTTCTCCAACCTTTCGCATTTCTTTTAGGTGTCTTCGAGCGTTTCTCCTTATCTTCCGTATCATCCTTCTTCTCCAAATTTTCGACTGAATCATCGCTGGCATCTTCACCAAATTGCA
>JABSMS010018816.1:0-11588 GCA_018902275.1 Aleiodes sp. PSUC_FEM 10030003
AGTAAAATATATTCACAAATATATGTAGGAGCGAAATTATGTATATGGACCCATATATAATTTAATATTCATGTGCATATATTTTTTACCCTCAAAATGTATATATTTTTCCATATATTTCATATCATATATGATATTTTCGTGTGGGATTAATTACATGATAGTCTTTTCCCGCGCTTTTCAATGGAATCGATGAAAATCCGAGGATCCATCATTTTTTCGGAAACCCATTTTTTAATACATGGAACTGTGTATAAATATTGAATTTGTCACAAAATATAATATATCAATATACAATAAAATATATTTCGAAGTGGCAAAATTATGTGATGGACCCATATATTATTTAATATTCATGTGCACGTATTTTTTTATATTCAAAATATATATTGTCATATATTTTATATCATATATAATATCTTCGTGTGGGGTTAGTCACATTATAGTATTTTCCAGCGCAAATTTCCCGCGCTTTCCAACGAAATCGTAAAAAATTTAAGAATCCATCTTTTTTAAAACCTTATCTCTTTTTTTATCGGAGCGAACAGTATTTTTATCGATTCACGTTCTCTTCAGGTTTTATCCAACAAAAATAAATTCTAAAAATTTTCATTTTAGCCAAGGACATCTAGCGTCATCAAAAACACACCTTTAACCTTTCGACGATGCCTTTCTTATCTCATTGACACTGTGCACTTTGATACAAACGTAATAACAACACACTCATATATAATATACATCATATACATGTATATTTAAACATAATAGAAAGAGAAACATGTGGCAGGTTCTGCTGGGACGTTTTGATGCTAAAATTTGCGGATGCGTACAATTGTAGGAATGTGTGCTGAGTTTAGATACATCGTACTTATATCAAATATGTCAGTCGAATTAATAAACTACTGACCGGGTAGTGTAACACGCTTAACTCGATATAACAGTTACTGTTCTATACACACGTTTAATTCACAATTTATAAATACATCTTTCGTAACATTGAGACCTTCCCTAGGTCAGTTCTCATGTGTCTAGCCACCAAATTAAATTTATAAATTAAAATTAATTTCTTTCGTTAATTGTCATTGAATTTTACCGATCTAAATTGTCAAATATTTTTTTTTACCGTCACTATTCCAATGAGTTGCCGATTGTGTTGAATTGTCTCCGAAAAATTTCGTTTTGATTTCTTTTTGGAATTCAACGAATAAATCGATGCGAGCAATCGCAACTCGATAAAACGATTTTTTTTAACCTACATGTTCACGATTTCCTGTAAATATCTCCAAAACGAATGGATTTAAAGGAAATTATCAAGAAAACTTTTTTATAGAGAATTGAAATCTCTACAGACAGAGTCTCTCCGAAAATTATTCTGAACCTCGCAGCTTCCGGAATATTTAAAAAAAATGCGGGGAATTATTTTTGATTTATTTCGTTTTACAAGTTGAATGAAATAAAAATTACACACAATGGAAAAATATATAATTAACGTTCAATATGTATAATTTTCCGCTGATGTCACAGTTCAGTGAAATCAGACGCAGATACGTATCATAGAATTACTCAGTAAATTGCATAAATAAAAGTTTGAATGAAATCGTAAGAAATTTAAATCAAAAAGAGGAGAACAAAAAAACACGTCTCAAAGTTTACATGTATGCACGTAAAATGCATCGGCATAATTCATAAATGTAAGTATTCCGATTTTAACTTCATTCTCATTCACAACGAGTACGTTTTCATTTTTATTACTTTATTTTCTCAGTAATAAACAACATGCTGTGACGTTTAAACAATGAGACTTTCTTGAATTTACGGAATTTGTGGACAATACGTATTCAATTAATTTTTGAGAATTAAAAAATAATGATAATAGTGATAATGTAAGTGGACAAGTACTGATTATTTTTGCGTAATTAACTTAAGACCTCAGTGGTGACTCCTCGCGTGTCTTGCCTCGACATTATTATCAGCCTTCCATTTTTCTTTTTTTCCATACTTTTTTATTGCATAAATTAATTACACAACAAAGCAAATGCATCTACTTGGGATGATTCAGAAGTGAATAACGATGAGAGCATTTCGAATTTTATTTGATGAAAAAAAATTCAGAGTATTAACAAGACTAATATTTTATTCTAATGATTAATTCGGTTTTATTTGAGTGAGGACTGTGAATGAGAGCCGTCGAAGGTCACCGTCCGATCAAGTTATTGAGAAGACGTAGAAAATGAAAGGAAGGAGCATCAAAAATGGAGGAAAACGAGATTCAGTAGTGAAAACGTAAAGTGAGTCACTTTTACTTCGAATTTAAATATCTTAGAATTGAAGCGAGTTACAGAAATGTTTGTGGATGCGTTTCTGTAGAGGGGAACGAGAGCTAAAAGTGTTTCAATGGAAAATTCCGTGTCTCCCTTAATTTTTGATATATTCTAAAAAAAACTGATGGTTTTTCATCGAAATTCCGATAAAAATCGTTGAGAATTATTTTTCATCGATGAAAAAAAAATAATGTGATAATTTCAAGAATTTCACGGGTCTGGTGCGGCGTAAAGGAAAACCGACACGTGATGTTTGGATAAGTACGTGGAACAGACGCACTGCCGCGTTGAATAAAGCACGAGGAATAAAAAATAAATAAAATAGCAGGTAGATCTGAGGAATTCGGTGTGAATGCATCGACAAACGTACTTCCTGATTAGATATATTATACTTGTATTAAATAGAGAGAGCCATCTTTGAATTCTTTAATCAGCCTTCATAAAAATTATTCATCGCATCTCGTCTAACGGGAATTACGCATTTTCATTATGTCTCTTTTTTTATTATCCAATTGAAGATGAAAAGATTTTTCGAGTTTTTTTTAATCCGATACAGACGTTAAGTAGAAAAGAAATGTTTTTGAGTTTTTTTTCGTTGAAAAAGAATAATTTTATTCTTGATATACTCGAAAAAATTTTCGTCGCCGTGACAAACGTCACGGTCGGCCACTCGTTCTCTTCCGTGGGGCTCGCATGTTACTCAAAAGCATCGTAAATTTTTCTTATAAAAATGAATACGATCGCGTGCAACTGCATGCGAACAGGTGGAGGAAAGAAAAATTGCACAAAGAGTCATTGAAATAAAGAATATGTTCGTCATCAAAAGATTAAACCGCAAGTGAGTTCAAAAATACGGCAATTCTTTTTTATTATTTGCGCGAAAATTTTCACGCAGAGACTGCCCCCCTAAAATGGAGTCTGATGACAACGCGCGATTGAGGAAGACGGAGTCGCGGGTAAAAGACGGTGTGTAATGCCGTTTATGGTAAGTTGGAATATGTACAACTCGTCCACCTTCTTAGATCCCTTCCAATGCCACAGCTATAGCTACATATGTGGAGAGAAACGAAGCGAGATGCGTTGGGGGATATGTTTCTTTTTTCTCTCCATTTTTTTTTTTTTTTTTTTGAGACGGAAGTGGAAGATAGTGGACGGTCTCTCGAGGTGAATCCTGACCTCATTTCGGTGATTTTTATTATGAATTTGAGGTAATCAAAGCACCAACAATAGTAGAAATTATTAATTAAATTACGTCGGAATAATTTGAGAAAATTCATAGATGGTTAGCATTACTCAAATTACATTTTGCAATATATGCCTTTTTCTAAACATTCCCTTTTTACAAATAAATAATGAAAATTGGTTAAACTTTCGGGAACCTTATTTTTTTTCATATCTTTTTCTAGTGAAATTCTGAATTTAAAGATATTCAGTGCGATTTTTAAAAAAAGGTTTTGAGGGCAAAAAATTGGTTGTTTATACATCAGTTATAAAAAATACCTCAATATCCAAAGAACAGCAATTTTCGATTTTTTAAAAATAAATTTTCTTCACAAATTAAAACATTAAATTTTTTTTTTAGATTTTTGGGATATTTTCTTATGGCTCAAAATAGACAATCAAAGTTTAAAGAAAAAATAACATTGCTGAAGTACTTGGACACCCTTAATGCCGTTTTATTGAGGTAAAAATTGTGTTTGTAGTTTTTCAATTGATAAGAATGAAATTCAAACGTTTTTTCGATATTTCGTGTAGTTTCTGATATTTATTTCCACGCACATGAACGATCTACACCATCCTATTCTTATCATTTCCCTCTATTACTGAATGAAAACGAAAAAAATAGTACGTTGATTAAACTAAATGATAAAAGCCACGTGCAAGTGAACATTTTGCTTAGTTTCAAACATTTAACAGAACGAGAATGTCAAGTGATTCGCCTCTTAATGGGCCTCAACTTCCCGGACACGAGTCGACAACTGCAGCAAAACGTTATTACATCTATGAAAACCTAAATATAATACTGGCAATGACATTGTAACTAATAAAAAATTGTAATTTTAGATGTGGAAGTATCGTATTTCATGCGGTTCGCCCAATTATAAATTAATTGATTAATACATATTTTTTTGAGCACTTGCGAATTGGCCCGGATCAATTGATCGGTTGGGTCGAATGAAATTAAATCGTCTCATGATCATCGCGTGACCTTGGAAATTCTTAAATTGAAACTGGAGAATTGATCGATGATTTATTCAAATTAAATCAATTTTTTTTTCATTCCAGTTCGAGTTAATAAATCACACGTTTTTTACTTTGGAAATATCTCGGAAAATATTGGGTTTAAGAGGATTTGTCAAGAAAGCTTTTTTGTAGAGCGGAAAATTCTCCACAGGATGGTATTTTAACATTTTTCGGTAAGCCCACTCGCTCCAAAGATATAGGCGAAAGAATCCGCAACAAATTTTTCGGCTTGTCTTTCACAATTAAATCAACGATTTCATTCATCCGCGAATAACTTCGGAGTGAGTGGGCGTAGCAAAAAAAGTCAAGGGACCTTTTTTGTAGGGAATTTAACGCTCTAAAAAAAAGGTCTCCTGACAAATTTTCTTAAACTCAACGGTTTCCGAGATATTCGCAAAATAAGCGGCAGGTAATTTTTCTTAAACTCATTACTTTCCCTCCCACCACTGAATTCCCTCACTCTATCGACACCTCAAGCCAATTATTCCTCTTAATCAACATTCCTACCTCACCGGAGGATAACTAGCAGCATCTCTCGATCGTGACGTTGAAAAAAAAATAGTAAAAAAATCGTAAAAGTTGAAGACTTTGCCTTCACGCTCACCGTTCGTAGTTCAAGATCGTTTCACAAAAAAGGAAAAAAATAAAGGATAAATATGAGGAATGAGTTAAGAAAAAATACTTGACCAATGGTAGGCCGAGCGTCACACACGAGGTCGTGAAGGAGTAAACTCGAGATTAAAATACTCAGGAAAAATAATAATAAGTTGCATCTGTTGATACAATAAACTCTTAATAAACATTAATAAATAATAATTACCAGTTTGGGCTCATCGACATTAGTTGACATTTGAACTCTCCCCAATATCCCATATCAGAATTAGAATGATTGGTTATGTAACCATGAATGAAAGATGATAATAATTCAATGAATTATATAAAAATCGTGAAAATCACGATTAAAATCTCCCTTCAAATGCTGAATACGTGATTTTGTAATAACAATATTTCACATTATTAAAAATTAATGTCGAACATTTCTCTTGAATTTTATCTTAAAAAAATTTGAATAAAAAACGTAACTAGCAACGATAGAGGTCATGTTTGCATGACAATTGGGGCGCTAGATAGCGCCTCATTAGGTCCTATTGTATCATTTCGAAGTTTATGTTGCAATGGGTAATTTGTTTTCACCATGTAACATTCTTTCTTATCCACGTGTAAAATCAAAAAAGAAACGCTTACGTAACATCTGCATCACCTGAGAATCGAGAGGATCACTCGAAATGGTTCGAGGAAAGGTGGATGGAATCCGGTTTGCGAAATTTTCCCATCATGCTTTCTGGGTAATTCATAAAATCTCAAGAACTCGGTAAAATAAAAAAAATAAGTGTAACAGAAAATAAAAAAAATTAAAATAACAGAATTAGTGGTCAATTTTTAAGAATTAAAAAAAAGTGGGGGAAATGCGTGTGGCGTGATTATAATGATATACGGAGCTTTGTAGATATGTGTTTTGTGGTGTAATCGTCTACGAGGATGACGCTAGAGGTTTTCGAAGCCGTCGGTCCTCTGAACACTCGACCTCGCTGATATTACCATTTACTAAGTGAATGGAGAGAGTAGAAGATTTATTTTATTTCTTTTGTATTTGGAGAGAAGAACAATCCTATGTTTTTCGAAGAATAGGGACAATTTTTGGTAATTTTAATTATCGTGTGAATTTATAATGGAATTCTCATAATTTTGTAATTATTTAGAAGGATTCGGAAATTCTGGAGAAATTCGGAGAAATTTATCCAATTTTTTATTCATTATTATTATCGTTTTTTTATGATAAAAAGTCTAATGGAATTGGAAGAAAATTCAGGAAAGACACAGGACTATCGAATTCAACGATCTAAATATCTGTGATTTTTCTCAGATTTTCCTCGCATGTTTAATCATTGAAATTTAATTATTAAAAATTAGCGATTCTATTCTTGGTGAATAGTTATAATTTTCCAAATCAATGGATTCTCAATAAATCCAATGAAAATTTTATAAAATTAGAGATTATCGTGCGCTCTCGTTTAACACTCGAATAGTTTACATTACGAGGAGTCAACGTTAAGATAACAAATACCGGGCGCAAATATCAAGAGTCTTTATCTGATAAGTAACCAGTAGATACTGCGCCTCTATAATGTACCAGATAAATATAATTTTTTCTTCACACACACGCTCCTCTCTCTCTTTCTCGTTATCAACGTGTAAACGATTCATTTCGAATAACTCACACGTTTACTCAAAGTGAAATGTGCAAACGTTCTCACTTAATCTACCGAGTAAGGGAGAATCGTTTCTTTTTTCTTTTTAAATTTATTTCCTTAATTCGTAAATATGGCCTGGGGCTGCTTTATTACGTTTGGCAATTGTTAACGATCTCAATGTTTGCAATACCGCGCACAAATTGTGTGTGGAGGAATCTACCTGGGTGGCATTATTCTTGTGTGTGTACTCTCGTGCGTCAATGACCCAATAAATTTTAAGCACGTGGATATTTTAATTTTACCAGCCGTTAAAAGTTAATTTATTTGAAGGTTTTTTGTACTGTCATTTTGTGAATTGGAATCAATTTTTTTTTCATTGATTTCAATCTCAGTAGAGGTCTATGGATTTGGAAGATAATTGGTTCTTAAATTCTTGACAGTTGTTATTCGATTTCTTAAATATTTATTTAATTTTGAGGCTTGATTAAAAATATTTGGCGATAAGAAAAATGATTAATTTTTATTATCTCGAATTCTGTGCTCTGTTATTTGATTTTAATTGAAGGACAGAGCAGGAATTTACTTGGTTCTAATTCAATCGATTGAATGATAAAATAGAAATTTTTTATCATCTGTTGGCAGTTATCGATAAAGAAACTCAATTGACAAATTACCGATTGCTGGTATTATTTCAACTGTTGGTAAAAAACATTTCATTCTCACCGTCGAATGGTAAACTGCTTATCGTTCGGAGAAAATTCCTGAGAAATTGCACGATTCATTTATTTTCAACGAGAAATTAAGAAAGAAGAATTGTGAAATAACTAGAGATAAAAAAATCCACGAATTCGAGAAAAATTAAAAAAAACATTTTTTTCAATTACCCAATGATCCTGTGAATTGCACTAAAAATAATTTAATCAGCAGGCACTCGAGCTGCTACAAGCGCCAGAAACCTTGAGCGCAAAAAAAAACGTAATCCACCATATATCCACGAATTGCGCGACTCCCAGGCAATTCTCAAAAGCATTAGAACCTCAAAAACCTTGGATTGATGCCAGCAATCCCATGACACCTCAAAAACCCTACATTATTTAACTCCCCAGAGCCCAGACATTTTTCGGGGAATCGAACAAAAGTTACACTGTCCTAACGTCTCTCTTGCAATAAAACAAAAATGAACGAAACACCCAACAGACAAGAAGAAACAAAAAAACCTCAAAAGTTGAAACAATTCTATCATTGTTTTCCGATCGTGTGTCCTCACGCAGAGTAAAGAATGGCGAAAAAAATTAGAGTACTTGGAACATTATCGCTCGATGATCTCGATAAATCGAAGATAAAATCCGATATTTTTATTATTTTATCTCTCCAGGACGTGAATCTCAATCGCACAGTGAATAATATTTTCCAAAATCCATTGCTATTAATGATTCACTGCATAAAAAATTGATAAATCACTCAAAAAAATCGCAGATCAATGAAATAACCCAAACTCTCAACAGGTGGCAGTAATGCTGAAAACATTTCAGTTGCTTACCTGTGCTCTCCACCAGATTCCACAATAAGGCATCCATAATCCAAATATCCAAGCTAAGAAATATCCTCGAACCTTTTTCCCCTCCTTCACTGTCATCTCTCTCCACCTTCGGATAAGTCCCTCGTTCCTTTTTTCCTCCTTCAAGTTTACTTCTTGAGAAGTTGAAGGGGGACCGGCACTCCTCGTACAACAAACGGCGGTCCCTCTCTCTCCGCGCGCCTCCCCTCTCGTACCTCAAAAAACCGAACGTGCACGAAGTATCGGAGTGAGCTCGGAAATTCCTGTGTGTGCCCCAACGTAAAAGAAGAGGATAGAAAATAAGAAAAATAAAGAAAGAGAAAAAAGAGCCCCACTACACTCTAAACCACTCTCCGGCTACGTGGACAGTACGAAAATCGGTGCGACACGGATTACACTGTGCTCCATAACAAGTTTTGTCATTTGCGGAGTTGATTATTTTTTTTCTCACCAATTATTAGTTTAATCTCATTTTTGATTAATTAAGTGATAAATTAAACGGAATATATCAACAAAGGTGAATTCATTGTTTGCATTAATGTGAGTATTTTATTTTTTTTAATTTCACACTGACAATTGTGCTTCACATCTTTATTCTCATGACTTCTGATCTCTCTTTTGACACATTATCGACTAGATCTCGTGACATTTTGGGGTTACCCAAAATGGAGGATTTTTCGAGGCCACCAAATGGCTGACAATGTTTTTTATTTATTTTTCTCGCATTACCCTTGATTTCCTATCTCGCATTACGCCCACTCGCGTTACTTGCACTTTTTCCTTTTTTCGCGAAAAAACAAAACGCTCTGCGCGTCATCAGAGTTTCTCCGTTCTTTAATTTATTATCTCCGGTTATTGTTTCCCTTTATTAATAATAAAAAACATCGCGATTTATTTGGAGATAGAATGAACCCCCAATGCAGCTGTAAGATGCGTCAATGCAAACAGGTGTTCGTATTTGTCAGTAAATAAACAATTTTAATTTCTCTTCATCCGCGAGAACATCGAGGTCATTCGAGTTCCTTTATGCTTCTGAATTTTCATCGTATTAATTAAAAAGGAAATTCCTCGATCTCTTTCAGCTACGTAAATATGCAGTTTAATGTATAAACATGGTAGTGTGAAATTGCGCGGTAAAATAAATTTATGAATTTATTAATATTAATTCACTCGTGTTTGTTGGTGAATTGCGGCTATTTTTATCCATTTGTGGTCCAACATGGCACTCAAGTACGGATGAGGAAGGCGACGTTGCGACGTGTTGGATTTATATATGGGTTTTTTTTTCACTGTTTCGAAGTACAATATCGTGACCGCGTGGTGCCTTCGAGAACGATCACAGCGCGATGCAGGTGTGCGCTCTTACTGCTAATTTATTCATTGAAGATTAATAATTTGGATAATTTAAATTTATTGACAGAAATTAAATTAACGGTGGGCATTGAATTATTCATTAGGGGAGTAGCGTGGGTTTTTAGGTGGAGAAATGTCGAGGAAACTAATGGACTTTTTTTGGAGGTCTCATCACGGTTGAAAAAAGAGGTTCTTATGTTAATTTCACTATCTCGCTTCATTTCTGAGATATTCTCGAACAAATCGGAAACAAAAGTGAAAAGAGTCGATTGTAATTTTCAGTTTTATCGGAATATCTTGGAAATTAATGGAGATACGACCTTTTTTGTAGGGAGCATTTTTGTAGCTCTCATTCTCCTCTACAAAAAAGGTCTCTTTGAAAAAAGTCGTATCTCCATTAATTGCGAAGATATTTCCGAAATGAAACCCCAAAATCATCAATTCACCATTTACAAACGAGTGAAAAACGCAAATAAACTGTTAGAATTCGGAGAGAAAAAATGCAAAAATGATGCAAATACTTTTATCACTTCATTGTTCAATTGAGGTCAGTTAAAACGAGGCCTTGTACCTGAAAAAACAAAATATCGAAGTGACAATGACGAATACTTTATAATCAATTAAACCTTGGTAAAATTTATTAATAAAAAATAGTTTTCTATTAAAAAAAAAATGTGAAAATTAAAACTACAATAAAGAGATTTTTTTCATTTATCTTATCACCGTGGAAAAAAATCACAAACCTGCCCAACGGTATCAGTAATTTTCCTTATTATCGCGCATCGCGCGCAATTTGTTACCGTAATTTTCGCTCGAACTTTCAGAATAATTCAATTACCACTAAATTTCATTATTTTTATTCAATAAAAAATCCTCCATCGCATCATTATTATCGAATTTTTATTATAAATCTTGCAGCGCATCTGACCTCAGGAATAAAAAAAAATCAATTTTCAATTATTTCCTCATTCCTGTTTTTTTCCTTTTATCGATAAATTTTTCCCTTTCAATAAATGGATTCACGGAACGATACTTATACAATAAGAAATTTCATTCTCCCATCACATACACTTACCTTTCGTGGTATGAATTGCGGATTTTGATGGCTCACTTGCGCGTGATTCTACGTGACAAGGCGTCAATGAATGAGAATTATTGACTCTGAATTATCGCTTCATCTCAAACAAAAAAATAATAAAACTTTATTTAAACAGAAAAAAGGACAATGAGAAAGAATTGAAACAAAAGAATTTATGAAATTTTGTTTAATAATTCGTGGGACTTGTAACTCACTCGATGCAGTAATTAATCATTCTTGCGATGATATTAATAACAATAACATTCTCACTTGGACTTTATTCCGCGATCAACGATAAGTAAATAAACTTCATTCACCTACATGATTCAATAATTGAGAAAAAAATAATGTGCAGATCCAAAGACTGGAAACAATTGAAAAATTGCACGTAGGTCTTATCGCGATTCTATTTAATTGTCACTCGATGATTAAAATAAAAAAGTCTTTTGTCTCCGAGAAATTAAATTAGTTCGAGTCAAATTTTGAGGGTAATTATCTCTGGGAATAATTGAGATACGAATTTCTTAATTAGCTCTTGGTAATTATGTACTTTGGCGACACAGATGTATAAAATAGGGGTTGGGGCAAAATGGAGCGTCTAAGGGAAATTTTTTAGATGGAATTCCTTAAATAGTACTACTGAAAGCAGGAAAAGAATGGAAATTTTCAAAATACGGAAAAAAAATTAAAATATTGAAATAAATACAATTTTCTAATTTTCTAGGAAAAAAAAATTCAATTTTTTTCTAAAGGTTTCTCTTTTTTAAAATTTTCAGATTTTT
>JABSMS010018837.1:0-11587 GCA_018902275.1 Aleiodes sp. PSUC_FEM 10030003
TTTAAAAGAAAGCTAAATATTTTTCTTTCATTTTTAATTTAATGAAAAAGATAACATAATTAACTTAATAATTATAGGATAATGTTGTTATTACTTAAGTTATAAAGATAAATGGGAAAAATTATTTTTCCCACCCTCAGAGTATTGTAAAACTGGAAAAAAGCAGATTTTATTACGAGCGATTAAATAAATATTGTACAGTGAAAATGAAATTTTTGGTTCTTTTTTTTATTAGTAGAAAAAATATTAAAAATATTTATCTCATAAAGTGCTTTAATTATTATTGAATCTTTTCATTCTCTTAGTTCACGCACCTTCAGTTTCATTCGGAAGTTCACAATCTTCAATTTCGTGAGCCCCTGGTCTATAAACTTTGAATGCGTAATTATTTTTTGGAAATGTTCCTGGATTAATAATGTGGCAATTATCAATTTTAGTTGAATAAGCTTGTGAATTATCAGCAACAATAATTAAATCTGGTGTTGGATATAAACTGAGTGCATGATCATGTTTCCAGTAAACTGGAATCACTGGTAAACTCATTGGCGCAAGATGTGACTGCGAAATTATGGATTTTGCATACTGAAAAAAAAAAATTAATTCGTACATAAAATTAAAAAGAAGTGTTAATGTGAATATATTCTGAAATATTCAAAGTAATAATTGTTCATCACCATTTATTGTAAAAACGGAATTTAATTATCGCTAAAAATTTCAGAAGTAAAAAAGTCCGCAATATTCTGCCAAAAATCTACTTTTGTATCAAATTAAAAAAAAAAATCCTAAATAAACTCACGTGTTCATGAATATGTCCACTATCCGGAAACTTCAGAGTATTCCTGCATAATTTTGCAATCATATCTTCTCTGAAAACAACAATTTCTTTTGTGCAGTACTGTATTCTGCATGGATTACTCGTGAAAATAACGCCAGGCACATTTTTAATAAAATCCTCCAAATAATGAATCGGTAAGGAACCACGTGGAAGAATTTTTGGAGCGCCAAGATCTTGTGGTCCCGGTACAAATACAAATTTTGATACCTTCTGTATCGTTGGATGATTTTTAATAATCTGTGACAAATTGTCGAAGCCTTCTCTGAATTTTTCTGCGCTCGTTACATTCGGTGAGAATGAGAGAAAATGTCCACACAAAATAAATGCTATTGGTGGATCATCTGAATAGCCCTCGAGTATGACTTCAAATTTGTCGAGTACTTCTTGTTTATCGAGCCACATTTCTGACAGTATTACCATCATATCTGAATTATTTGATTCCTCGTAATTCTGTAATTTCTCGGAACATTTTAAGGAAAATTTTGTTGGACCACCAAATGTGTTTTCAGTACCAAAGGCAGCACGTGAATTAACTGATGGCTCTATTGGTGGTAAAAATAAATTTCGCACTTCCAGCATTCCATCTTCGTAGTTTCCGTGGGCTATTACTATCGTTCCCTCGGTTATTAAGCCGTCATGAAAGATTTATTAAATTTTTTTGAATATTAGTTACGGAAAACATTTTAATCCAAGTTTTAAAAAAAATTATATAATTAATTAATTCCAGTAAAAAAAGGATATTGCTTGCTTCAAATCGATCTTGATAGCACCTCCAGTGTCCTCCAAAAAGTACTGTCCATCAACGAGCTGCGATAAAATTCCCATAACATAAACATCTCCTTCTTTTGAATCTGTTAAGAGATATTCAACCGGCACAAGTTCACGTTTTTCTGAATTATTTTCACCAAATTTTTTTGGCGCATATGGCTCCAATCTCAGTGTCCTTTGCTTCAATAAATTCAGTCTATCTCTGAATAAATGTGGTTTATTGATAGGATCGCTGTAAAAATCTGGTGATACTTTTTTCAACAAAAATTTTTTCATTCCAATGTCATAAATAACTTTTGGAATTTCTCGGAAATCAATTACACTGAATACTGTCTCAGATTCATTCAAATTACTTTCTGGCCTGACACATTCTTTTATTGCCTGCTTAATGTGGTCCAATGTTATGTGAGGATCTTGCAAATTGAGACTCATCACCTTATCAGCTATATTTGTCAGCCATATTTCTTGTTCCTCGGGATCAACGCTCTGTAGCTGTCTCACTACGTATGAACTTATTTTTCTGTATGAAAAAAAAAGGAAATATAAATATTTTATCTTTAAAAAAATGATTTTAGTGGGATTTTAGTATTCTATGTGATAAAAATTGATTGAAAGGAGTTAGAATTGTTTTATATAGAATATTTTCGACGAAAAAATCGTGAAAAACCAAACGGGTAGTTAATTTGAGAGATTCCATTCTTCTGTTTAATTTGATGTTAAAATTATTTTTAACTCAATTTTTAGATAATTTACCTGGTGATGACGAAGCCATACATGGAGAATGTGCTCTGCACACTTTTTATCATTTTTTCATCAGCCATTATAATATTTTTCAATAAATTATTCAGTGCTTCGATTTTTACTGCAACGAGACTGTCTTTCACGGTCTAACCTACAATTTCTGGAGGAAATAATTGTCAGTTGATAATTAAATCCATCGAACCAAACATTCAATTCACTCAATAGATAAATTAATATTCATTGATCAGCGATCTACATAGAAAGGAATCGATGAAATTAAGAAAACACTTCATTTTTTCAGTTACAAGCTTTGTTACAGCATCAGCAAAGTAATTGAGCAGGCATTGTTGGCGCTCCCGCGCTTTTTTTGGAAATGACGTTGGATCGGCCGTTTTGCGAACTTCAAAGCGAATTAGGTGCCTACATTATCGACTCAGAATCATGAATCAAAAAACGCGGTAGCGTCATGCGCCATGGAGTTCAATTTTTACTGACTTCAATTCGTCGAATTTACGATACAAATACTATTGCAAGTAAGGTTCCACGTTTTTCTAAAAAAAATTATCCCTCATAAAGAATATTCATACATATTCGAGAGGGAAGGGAGAGGAAGAAAATTAATCAGTGGATTTTAGCAATGAGAAAACAACTGACGTTAATATTGTAACTGTTTATTACTTCAACTATAAGAAAAGTATATCGATGCAAGTTAAAAAAGTTATTTTTAACGAATATATATATTCGTGTACGGGTTACTTCTCATGTTTCGTAAAATATTTTTCTATATTATTGACTTTGGAGATATCAATTTTGAAAAAATTCTGTTCTATCTCGTGCACCAATAACGATTCTGTTAATCTGTAAAAATCATTATTAACAAACCATTACATTGCCCGTTCGCAGAATCCATAATTCGCAAGAGATTATTATATTTACTTGTATATTATGTGGTACTTCAAGTGCATATAGGACAGCATCAGCGATATCTTCAGGCTCTAAATGCGGGACATTTTTCACAAAATTTGGGAGCCCTGCTTTTGCATAAAGTGGAGTGTCTACTACCTCGGGATAAATGCCCTAGATGGAAAAATGTAAAGTAATCAATTGAAACACATTCTATTTATACAAGAGTTCAGTAATCACTGTCCGGTTAAAGTTTCTGCTTTCTTCTCTCCATGTAGAGCAGAAAACTTTCCTGTTCAGGAAAAAGTGACTCTTCGAACAGAAATGTTTTCGATCCTTGTCGTCATCTTTTTTGAGCCTATTATTCATTTTTCTCAATTTTACTTTTCATGTTATTACTCAATTGATAGATAACTCACAGTGATTTTTATTGGGTACGAATTCTGGGTTATTTCTTGTCGTACATCTTCAGTAATTGCATGCAATGCAAATTTAGTAGCTGGATACAAACCAGTAGGGTACGGCATTCCTGTTGCGTAAAGACCTAAAGAACTGAAATTTGAAAGTAATTTAATTAAAAATGACAAGACCCAAGTGAGCTCATCTTCGACATTGCCCATCGAATTCCGTACCTGACAATGTTGACAATATGTCCTGATCTCTTACGTTTAGCCATATGCTGTACTGCTTCTCTATTAGTAATGGCAGCTGCGAGAGTATTCGTATAAAGAATGTTTCGAAGATGATCGGTGGTGCTATCTAAATATGATGAACAATATTTTTTGAGGAATCCATAAAACTAAAAATCATTCTTAGTTCCAAAGTATTAAAACGAGATAAATCTGTGAGATTTGAGTATTCTGGGATATCTTGAAATTTAAGGGAATGTAATTGATAATTTATGAGTAGGATGAATTGCCCAATTACGCAGTGCAGAATAAAGTTATCAATAGATTTATACTTCTCGAAAAAAGTAATTTCTGACTCTTGTCATAAAACAACTTTATACTTGCATCGTAATATACAATTGCACAGGTCACCCTACTACAATTCACCAAAACAATTTCCATCAAGCCTCTTTTATAACTTCACTACTAATGTTAAAATAAAAACGAATTATCTTCATCTATAAATTAAGCACTGAATTAGATTTATATATACATAACTCACTCGTTATATCTTCAAAATAGAATATACCAGCATCATTCACAAGAATATCAATACCACCATATTGATGATCAGCGTATGCAAATACATCCAAAATGTCTTCCTCAATACGTACATCCCCGGGAAATGAATGGAACGTTCCTTTGTTTCCTTTCAGACTATTAGCAACTGCCTGCAAGTCTTTTTTAGTACGTGCTAAACCAATTACATGAACACCAACAAGTACTAGAATTCTAGCAATAGCTTCGCCTATACCGGAACTAGCCCCCGTCACAATGGCTACTTTTCCAGTAAGATCCTCCATACCCTGGCAGTGATGGTCAACGAATTGTTGCAAATAACTAAATAGCCAGCTTTCTCAATTTTGGTTGAGTTATAATTCCGAAATTTCTGTGTTTGTATCAATGATATGCAATCATTTCACAGACGACTCGGTAAATGTTATTCTTGTATGCGGAGCAATCATGGAGGGAATTTATATTACTTGTTCTCGTTAGCGAAACTTCGAAACAAAGTACATGTATGTTATCAGTTTAAGTACAAATTATCACGTCTGTCACATTTATGACTCTCAATTCCTGTAATTGGCTGATAAATGTGGAAAAGTTGATGATACCTATTAAATAAATCAACCAACATCTCATTCAAATTTTCCTCAAGAAGCAAATCGAAACAACAATTGTTTTCATCCTTTTAAAAATTTTAATCAAACCTTCCGTAATAGGTTCTTGTAAAATGATGGGAAAAACGGTAGCTAAAACAAAACGAACCGAAATTCGCATTTGTCTCTCATTTACATAAATACTATTGGGAGAGAGGTCCCACTTTTTTGTAGAAAAAATTATCTCTCATCAAGTATGGTAATATGTGTTTGAAAGGGAAAGAAGAGGAAGAAAATCAATTTGTTGGTTTTCACAATGAGAACACATCAGAAGTTAATATTTCAACTTTTTATTATTTAAATTATGAAAAAATTATAACGTTACGCCCGAGTGAAAAAAAATTAAATGGTGCAAGTATCTTATTCTGTTACGCCCTTTTCGTTCTAGGATGACGACATAACATATTACATGGTAAATGGAAAAAGATCGTAAGAAAGTTTGGAGTAAAGATTACTCCACGTATTTTCTTTTTTTTTGATATTTCGGACTTGGATCACAGAATAATATAACTTGGAGATATCGATCATAAAAAAACACCGTTTTACAGCAGCGCGAAGAGCGCACCGATAAGGATTCTGGAAACCTGTAAAAATCATTATCAACAAAACATTAATTCCCGTTTGCAGAATGCATAATTCAAAAGACATTAGTATATTTACTTGTACATGACGTGGTACTTCAAGTGCATATAGAACAGCATCAGCAACATCTCCAGCCTGTATGTTCGGTCTAATGTTTAGAACACCTGGTTGCCCTGTGTTTACAACCATTGGAGTGTTTACTAGCTGGGGATAAATACCCTGAATGGAAAGATGTGAAATTAATGAATGAAAACACATTATGTTAATACAAGAGTCCAGTAATAATGTGTAGACAAATAATGGTTATTATGAAATATTTTTTTTTTGAAGATGTGAAAATTTAAATGATGCTTCTGATGAATAGAACAGAAATTTTCGGTCCTGGTCGTCAGCTTTCTTAAGCCTATTATTCATTATTCTCAATTTCCTATTCCATGTTATTAATCAATTGATAGATGACTCACAATGATCCTTATTGGGTACGATTTCTGGGTCATTTCTCGTCGTACATCTTCAGTTATTGCATGCGATGCAAATTTAGAAGTTGGATACAAACTAACACGCAGCGGCAATCCTATTGCTTTGACACCTTGACTACTAAAATTTAAAATTAATTTAATTAAAAGATAATGGGACTTTAGTGTATGAGTGAACTAATCTTTGCCATTGCCTCTGTCCGATAAAGCTATTTCATTGACACAATTACAATTAAACCACGGTTATAAAAATTAGTTTAAATTTTTTATATTGATTGTTTTTGATTCAAGTGACACAAATACAGACAATTTGATATGAGTTTTTGGCCTTGAAAATATGACGATCCGGCATGAAAATCATGACTATGAAGGATAGTTACTCAAGATCGGTAGAATGAATTTCCTCGAAATTTGAAATTCATATTATTGGTTTATTGAAATTCATATTATTGGTTTATTGAATCATTTTATTTTATTACGAAAATTGCGTTAATTCCGAACCTGATAATGTTGACAATATCTCCTCGTCTCCTACGTTTGGTCATATACTGTACTGCTATCCTACTAGTCATGGCAGTAGCGAGAGTATCCGTATAAAGAATGTTTCGAAAATGATCGGTGGTACTATCTAAATACGATAAAACATATTTTCAATGAATCCATAACACTAAAAATAATTCTTAGTTGCAAAGTATTAAAGCGAGATAATTCTGTGAGATTTGAGTCTTTTGAGATATCTTGAAATATGAGGGAATTAATGTAATATTTTATTCATGAATGGGGTGAATTGTCCGAATACTATCTACAGAGTATCCCGAGACAATCCATCATTTACGTTAAAAAAAAGGAATTCTAGTCCAGAATTAACTAATTAACTATTAATTAATTCGATTTATGAATTCATAACTCACTTGTTATATATTCATTATAATTTATACCAGCATCATTCACAAGAATATCGATACCACCATATTTACGGTCAGCGTATGCAAATACAGCCAACATATCTTTCTCAATACGTACATCCCCAGGAAATGGATCGAATGTTCCTTTATTTCCTTTCAGACTCTGAGCAACTCTCTGCAAGTTTTTTGCAGTACGTGCTAAACCAATTACATGAACACCAACAAGTACTAGAATTCTAGCAATAGCTTCGCCTATACCGGAACTAGCCCCCGTCACAATGGCTATTTTTCCATTAAGATCTTCCATTGCTTTCTCAATGATGCTTAACGAATTGTTGCAGAAAACTTATTAACCAGCTTTATGAATCTCGGTTAATTTATAATTTCAGAACTTTTGGATCTTAAGACGTATTACCTTCATGATGTGTTTGTATCAATAATATGCGATAATTCTGCAGAAGACTTAGTAAATGTTATTCTTGTATGCAAAGAAACTATGGAGAATTTGATAATATTCATGACGGAATTCTTTGCAGAGCTTCAAATAATATTTTTCATTACAACGGCCGTGAGGAAGGGAGGACGGGGAGCGTCCGTGAAGTATTGCGTCACGGCCAAGTGATGAAAAGTAATTTTATCATTTTTTATTTACTGGATATGATTCAATCTTGCAAGAATAAAATCATCAGTGCACTCAGTGATGAGAAGGCCTGGCTAGCCCCACGTTTCTATAGAAAATATTATTCTGGGTTACATTACAGAATAATATAATTTGGAGGCATCAATTTTGAAAAAAACACCGATAACAATTCTGTTGATCTGTAAAAATCATTATCAACAGAACATTGAGTTGCTTGCTTGAAGAACCATAATTCAAAAGAGATTATTATATTTACCAGTATATTATCTGGTAATTCAAGTGCATATAGGTTCTACATGGGAGCTCTGTTTTGTCCTAAGACTTTTTTGTAGCTCTTGAAATTCTCTACAAAAAAGCCTTAGGGCAAAAAGGGCGTATCTCCATTAGTTTCCGAGAAATTTGTGAGAGAAGATCGGTGACAAAAAATGGACTTATCCTCTTTTATCTCTTTGCTACTGAATTAACTATTAAATTTTTTCATCTACACAATCAAAGAAAAAAAAGAATAAAAAAATGGAAAATCACTGAAAATTCAAAGTTTTATTAAGTTCAAAATATTTCAAAATAATATTAATTATACGTTTATCAAAAGAAAAATTAAATTGAGTCATTAAAAATTTGTATATTATGATTATTCCGAAAACATGTAGAGCCTTTAAGATATACCATTATATATATTTTGTTTTTTGTTTACTCATTCAGAATTTGAAATTTAACATAATCTGTTTCCTAGAAGAGAAAAAAAATTAATAAGAAACACACTGCATAGAATGATTAATTCAAATTGCTATGAGTAATGCAGAATTTCATTTCTCACAAAAATTTGAAATTTACCTCTACTAATTCAGCGTTGTCTCCTTACCTAATTATTTTTTTTTGTTTCAATGTTATTATGACAATAATTAGGTATTTTCCGTTATATTACAATTAACACAAGTCACATTATTGTACAATTATTTTTTCAAAGCCACTGTACATTAGATAAAGTATAAAGTTTTGTTTTGTTTTTTTTTTCATTGTTTTTTCAATTATTACCCCAAATAGTGTATTTAGGCATAGCTTTTCGCCTTCAATTATTTTTTCTTATTTTTTAATCTATTTGTTTTTAGTTTTATTCTTTAATTTATTTTTTTTCTCATAATTTTTCCTTTAATTTTTTTTTCTTATAAATTAGCAAATTATGATCGATTGCTGATCACAATTGTGAATACAAATAAAGCAATAGAACAGTTACAAGAATGATTTATCAATTCAATGTTGCAAAATGTTTTTTTTCATTATAAATACAAACTGGGGAGAACTGATAATAAAACAGATGGAAAATAAAGGATGATATATATTTTTAGAAGATTGCGCATTATTTTTTTCATTGAATAGTCGAATTGGTTGATCATTGCGTTATGAAAAGCGAGAAAATAAGAAATTATTAATATTTTAAATTGCCGTTTTTTTAAAACCGAATTATTGGATCATTGATGCGTGGTGGCACAAAATTATTAATTGAGTTCGTTTCTTTTAATCAATTTTTTCTTTCTGATGTTGATTGAATATTTTACTTTGAGCACAACTAGTCGTCTATTATGTCTGTGTCCACGTCCTCATTCAGCATTGAGTACTTGTTGGAAGCTACGAAATTCTGAATAAAAAAAGGAATCGAATGTTTTTAATGTTTCGAATCGAATGTTTTTCACCACTGAATTACATTAATTTTTTTATTTAATTAAATTTATCTCTGAAATTTTTTATAATTACCGGAGCTTGTTCATCAGTTGCTTTTGGCATTGGCGGATCATCTTTGACATCGCGTTCACGTTCCTTGTCCTTCTCTTTACGTTCTCTATCAAAGTAAAGGTAAAAATTTGATAAGAATTGTGGTTTAATTCGAAGTTTAAAACGTTGAATTATTTTTAAAATTTCAATTCGAATTATTACTTTTCTGGTGGACCACGTGGTTCGTATTTTCCACCACGTGAGCTTCCAACTGCGGGTCGAGATGGTGGCGGACCTCTGGAGTCACCTCTGGGCTCAGCTTTTGAATCTCCACGATGATCTTCAATGAAATAGTAATAATCAATCGGTTTTTCTTTAATGATTATGCGAAATTATAAAACGTGAAAAAAAATATCAATGGAGAATACAAGTGATAGCTCACCGGAACGACCAGAGATCGGACCGCGAGGTACTTGGCGTCGTTCCATGTGCCTACCTCTATCTTCATCGGATCGCCATGTTGGTCGTGGCTTTTCTTTCTCACGATCAGAACGTCCCTCCTAAAAAAATTTTAAAAAAATGATTTTCCACTCAAATTAAATAATTAAAAATTATTAAGTGAATTTTTACCCCATTGCGCTTCAGCCATGTTCCCTTGGATTCTCTGCAACAATTTAATTCCATAAAATAATTAATCAAAAATTTATTGTAGTTGATTTATGAAGAAAAGGAAAAAAACATCATAATTTTATTTTAAATCAATTTTGCTAGAAATTATCAAACGTTTAAAAATTCTCACCCATCCTCTGATTTTGCTTTTTCAGCTTGAGTTTTAGCAAGACGTTCCTCGATTTCACGTTCTCTAGCAGTTGTATCAACTGGTTTGGCCGCTCCAAATATATTGGCTTTAGGTTCTTTAGTTTCTTTAATTCCTTTAGTTTCATCACCTTCAGCTTCTTTTGGCTCTTCTTTGACTTCCTCTTTAACGGCAGTTGCTTCAATTGGCTTGGTGCGTGGAAGAAGATTCAGTGCGGGTCGTGTACGTGGCTCGCCACTCGGTGCTGAAATAATTTTTAAAACTTTCTTTTCAAATCCAATCAAATATGAAAAAAAGTTAGAAAATTATGGAGATACGTCATTTTTGCCCGAATCCTTTTTTGTAGCTCTTAAAATTCTTTACAAAAAAGCACTAAGGCAAAAAGGGCGTATCTCCATTAGTTTCCGAGATATTCGTGAGAGGAGATCGGCGACGAAAATCGACTTATCCTGTTTTACCTCTTCACTACTGAATTCCAAAAAAATAAACATGGACTTACCATCATCGCGTTCTCGATCATTGCGTCGCGGTGGTAATCCACCAGTATTAGTTTCACGTGACCAATCACGTTCCTTCTCCTCCTTCCTGTCATCGTCCCTGAATCCCCTGCGATCATCATCCCTGAATCCCCTTCTATCATCATCCCTGAATCCCCTCCTGTCATCATCCCTGAAACCTCTTCTATCATCATCCCTGAATCCCCTTCTATCATCATCCCTGAATCCGCCTCTTCTACTGTCATCTCTGAATGTTCTTCTCTCCCCAAAAGATGACGTATTGCGCTCACCCTCTCTCCATCCACCGGGTTTATTATCACTTTCACTCGTCTCACGATCTTCTCTCCTGTCGCGATTATCAAAACCTCCACGACTGCGGAAACGATCATCACGTTCACCGCTTGGCTCTTCTCTTGGTCTACTGCGCCAATCGCCAGAGGTACGCTCAGGATCATCGTAACCATCACGACGATTATCACGTCCCATTCCCATTCTACCACCTCTGCGATCGTCATTACTTGAGTTTGATACTTCAATTCTTACGCGGCGTGTTTTAATCATTGTATTCGACATGTTCAATGCTTCAATCAAGCTTGCGCGATCTTCAAATTCTACGTAACCATAGCCGCGTAATTTTGTTGAGTCCTTTGGAAGACGTACGTTTGAGACCTTGATGAGGAAATTGGGAAAATAATCGAGATATTGAGATTTATTTTGCATTTTGGAAGTGAAATTGTGTGTGGATTTCATGATGCTGAAAATAGCAGACATGTGAAGATTTTTGGATTTTTTTTCTCCGACAAATGAATTTAAAAAAGAAGAAAAAAAATATGCACATATAGAAAATTTAAGAAACTATAAGTGCAAATTTTTTTAATATTTTTT
>JABSMS010018838.1:0-29052 GCA_018902275.1 Aleiodes sp. PSUC_FEM 10030003
TCTCTCTCATTATTTATATATATATTTATTTATTTTTTCTCTTTATTCTACTTGTTCTCGTCATCGGAGATCCTTATCTGGCTTCATTGATAACTTTAACAAACAGTTTGTAACTCAGGTATATCTCTGAAAGAATCCTCAGCGAGCCCACGTTATTATACACCTTCTACTTGATTAACAAAAATTATGATCCTCAGAATTTTTGTTTTCTTCATTTTTCAATTCGTATATTATCTCTTATAAAATTGTTTGAAAACTAATTTCACCGATTATTATTTCTTTCTCTTAAAATTTATTATCATTTACTTCTCAATTTACATATAATGAAAGCCATTCGTTTGATTTTGTTATTGACACATTTCCTTTATGACATTTTCCCTCTCTCTCTAAATTTTATTATTTTTTTCTTCGTCTTTCTTACAAAACTGAAATTCTCTCTGTTGACTGTTGGTATAATTTATGCATCGTATACATTTATTTTGTGAAATACTTAACCCTCTCTAAAGGAAGGAAAAAAAGAGCGAATAAAAAAAAACGTGTGGGCATTGAAATTATGTACTGACGTTCAAGCACAAATGGCAAAACTCCGTCAACATTTTCATGTACAAAATATTTTTTACCTTTTCATTCTGAAAATCATTTCACACGAATGTGCCAACACAAACCGGAACACGTTGTACTTTTGTCTGAGACATTTCTCGCTTCACTTTTTTTCTTCAACATTTTCACTCGCTCTCTTTCTCTCTGCCTTCTCTCACACATTCTTTGTACATACATGCAAGAAAGTGGCGTTACGATATGGTGGAGAGAGAGAGGCTCGTTGTCGTTTCGCCCACGCTTTACATCTTGATTCGCTACTCCTAGTATCATAAATTATTTCATACGCGTGAATTCTTCGGAATCTTTATCATATTGTATTATAACACGTGTGTGAGTATGAAATTTAATGGTTCAAATATTTTTTTTCACAATCGAATATGATCAGGAATAATTTTTCTTTCACTTGCAAAAATGTCGTATTTTCTGCAAGTAAATTTATTGAAACTGTGTATATATTCAGGATAAATTGAATGATTTTATTATCAATTCATCAATTTATCTTCACAATTAATTTGACAGTGTGAAAACGAGTGTTTTACACAGGTTCATTGCAGTAGAGATCAATGATACCGTGCTGAGATTAAACAATTCCATGCTGTGAGAATCGTAATCCGCAAATTTGTTATGGATTAAACCGCGTAGACAGAAACCATCACGGTTTTACGCCGCATGTGCGGTCAGACAATGACCAATTCACAATCAAACAATTGAAACATTTTCACTCGATTTATTTTCCTCATTGCTAGTCAAAATTCCTTTTTTCATTTGCTCAACTTCATTCTAATCGGATGTAGAAATGAAGTCATTCGTTCATGTGTATTATATTTTCGTTTTTCATTCTTGGCTTCATTTTTTAATGGAAAAAAAGTAGAGAATAAAAATGCCACGTGGTTTCCTCGGTTTGTTCACGATACGGGGGGTAGACGTGGGGGGGCTCAATCCAACTGCACACAAGAACAAGACTATGACATAAGGGAGTTTTTGAAAAATACAGTGCAGTGGCAAAAGCATTTTGTAGAATATGGCCCACATATATACACCTCTGAAACTCTCTGTACTCATTTGCCAAAGCATCCCCCCATTGGTACCAGAATAAAAACTAGATGGGGGGTCCCACTGGGAGGTGAACAACTTGGTAACACGAGTGCCAAATGCGTAATGATCGGTAAACGAGAGAAAAGGGAAAAAACATCCCTCCTCAAGGCTATAAAGTTATTAAAAAAAGCTATTTTTTAAAGTTTTTAATGATGAAAAAATGCCTTTTGAAAAGCTGTTTTATGATGTTCACCATCGACTGCTACAGCAGTTCAAGCTGGTAGATGAAGTAACTCATGTCGTCTGGATTTCAATTTATGTAGACAGTAGCAATCGTAAAACATTGGAAGGAGCGTTGCAGTTGACTAGTTAAGAATTACACACTCGATTGTTTTGTTATGTTACAAAGCAAAACGTTGAAACAAGTCGAACATTTTTACTGGCGCCAATTCGCCTCGAGTTTCTACGAGTTTCTTCCATCCTTTGCAAGAAAGTTGGGTAATTTTTCGTCAAGGGTTTCAGACAAGAGCTGAAGGACATTGGAGGATCCAGGTGGCTCGAGGAATTGTTTGTGCTCAACAGTCAACGGTTCGAATCACACACGACGGCGCTCTGCCTTCACTGTCAACCATGTTTGAATTAACCTTTACAAAAAATATGTATATGTATAATAAGGGAGAGGAAAAAATCCATGTTCACTCGCGAAATTACAGAGCGGGCGCGATGATGCCTCCCAGGGTGCAACCAGAGCATTCAGAAGTCAACGCGGAACCCCGGAGGCCTTTGCCCGTTATTCAGACAATACATGGACCCCCGGTGAAATGCCAAGAAGAGGATACCATGGGGGGGGCCCAATATCAGTACTAGTACGAACGCATGCGCAATTACCTTCGCGCGCGATTCATATGCGCACATTTCGTTTTTCTGGTAGCTTTCATCTTTTTTATTCGCCTTTATTCGCTCGGGAGGGCGGCTGTCACTACCCTGTGGTTTTCTCAAGCAAATTCAGCCTTTTCAGGGACTATTGAAGTCACTTTTTAGTGATTGGCATGGACCACCAATTTTTCAAAATTTATCCTGCTTCAAATTTATGATTTTTCCATTTTCAATAAGTAAAGTCCCGATAACTCAATTGAAAAAATGAGAAGTCAGAATTTTTGAGAATCAACATGAAATTTCGATATCCATTCACTTTCTTTGTGTTCAAAGTTTGCAAAATAATTCGAAAAAATTTCGATTAAAGTGGTGCTCTCGAAAAAAAAGTCCTGACACTCTTTAGGAACATGGAAGGATTCAAAAGTGCGTAAAATCTTTTCAAATTTTTTTTTTTCTCCACGTTCCATCCCAAGTACTCTTGAAACGTGGCGTCCGCCACTCGATTCTCAAGAACCGCCAGATGTTTACCGCGTGACATTCTGACTCTTTGGCACGCGTTTAGCACGCTCTATTTTTTCTCCATTGTATCACGTGATAAATAAATAAATAAAATCGTCTCTATTCGAATGACAATGAGAATGAAAAAAAATCTAGATTCCATTAATTGCCATATAATCGATTGATCATCAATAGCAAGAGGAAAGAGGAACTCGATTGTTCGTGGGGATCATTCTGTGATATTTTGTCGGCGCGATGATCCCGCAGATGAGCCATAAGCGTATAGAGTTTCGTAACAATGACTTAGACCGTCTCTCCGACAAAACTCATTTGCTTCTTCATCGGATAACAATAACATGATACAATGATACGCCCTCCCTTCTTTAATCTTCATTCAATGCTCTCAGCATACTCTTTTCATCGTTGTATCACGATATTGTATGTCCAGAAACACCGATGAGAAGAACTCTTATATACGACTAATGATGATCACAAAAGATGCCGCCTCAAAAGAAATCGATTCCTCCAATTTTCATGATGATAAAACATATCAATTAAACATTTTATCAATTCGATTAAATTCTCATAATTCATATTATTCTTTCATCTATTCCGTGATAACCAAATCAAATAACCTAATACTCCACCTGAAAAGCCACTAAACCGCCAAAATATTTAAAGATAACTGTCAGAATGTTTGCTCATACCGTAGGCTTAACTCCAATGAGAAAATAAAAAGACCAATAAAATTTGGGATTAGGCTCGTGGCAACGCGGCGACGGTGTGGTGTTACCTCCCGTGTAATCATAAACTCGTGGTATTCACGAGCGTGTCGTTTGCCTCGCGCACCTTACATCTTTTTGGGTGGTTTGTTATTGTTGTTGTTGGTTGGTGGTAGTTCCCCGTGTCTCTTCCCGCTACCCAAATCTGTCGGCAAGTCCTCAGGTTCCACGGCAGTGAGGACGGCACGCGGGCGCAAGTCATACCACCCGTTGTGAACGTTGTCATTGCGGTATCCAACTATATGTGCCGCTATAACTCTCCCCTTTTCTTATCTCATTCGTTGTCAAAATTATTCATCAAGAGACAATTAAAAATTTACAAATTTTCATTGTCTTCATTAATAAAAAATCTAAGAACAATAGTGATTTCTTCGGGATTCAATTTTTCTTTTATTTTATTCACAATTCTCAATTTCAAATCTGGGCGGATGACGTTATCTTCTACGCACGCGCATCCTCCACTCGAGCTTTTTAAAACAAGAGAAAATACGACGTTGGCGACTGTATAAAAGTCGATTGTCGAGGTCCCGCCCAGAGGCCGTTCCATCTGACCAATCGGAACCTCCACATGTTACCAACAGTTCTCTCTCCAACTTTCTTCTCTCACCAACACTGTACACACTCTTATAGTCTTTCAACGGTCCCCTTTACCGAAGAGGCAAGAAAAGAAGAGTCGGTTTTCTTGTATCAAAACGCCATCTTAGAAATCGAAGAACGACCATTTCGACATTATTGATTGCTCCAAATTCCTTTTTCAAAATTAACACAGCCGAGTCAATACCTTTTATGGAGTTTTTTTTCCACGTAATACCATAGAGACTTGTAAATTTTCACTGAAGCCGTTGGAGAACAAAAACGTATTACTCACTCGGCAATTCATTGATTAATCTTCAGTTTGAGAATAAAATCCTTCCTCAACAATTCGCAGAGCGAATATTCATCATTACCAGAATAATTTCTTCGTAGATCATTCACAATTCAATCTGAATAAATTTCAGTTAAGAAGCAAATGATGTTCAACGGTTTCTTTTAAATTCATCGGAGTAAAGAAGAGAAAAAAAATGTTCAAAGAGAGAAATGACATGAAAGAATGAACCTGATCGTGAGAAAATCACGTACTCTATAATTTCCAACTTCCGTTCACATATGGAAGTCGAATGATTACAATGAGAGTATTTCATCAAGGTGAATATCGTGAGTCTACCCCCAGCAAACTTGGCTGCCTTTTTTCTTCCTAATAGGGGAGGAAGAACGTCGTCTGTACCCACCTGGAAATTTAGCTACGAAACGTCAACGAGATTGTAATTCGATGCCCCATGGGCGAATATGTATATCGCAGGTGCCTCTCATTTGTTGGAATAAGCCAAGACCCCAGTGTATTACGAACAATACACTGAGGCACCCTTTTAAAAGCGTTTAAAACGTCTCTTTCCTTCTACTCCACCTTTCTCTTTATTATTTTCACTTTTTTTTTTCTTCTTTCCACTCCTCTTTATCTTTGACCTCGACTTTTACAAGTAGAGCCGAGATCTTTTGTAGCTGTGTCCACGGGGGCACATGATTTTACGCCTCATCTCTCAACGACTGTTTTCCCTCTTCAAACGTACTTCGCACGTGCGCAAAATACGTTAATGGAGATGTAGACAATGGCTAAAGAGGGCTTTACGAATTTATTCAGAATTTTTTATGAAGAATATATATTGATATTGTAATGATGAACTTTGGAATGTAAAGAGAAGAAGGTGAATTTAGGTATTATGAAATTATAGTTGGAGGAGAACTGAATTTAGTTTCATTAATACTAGCTTCAGAATGAGAAGTTTGCATTATCATGCAATGTAGCAGATCAAACTATTTGCATTCTTTACGAAATAAGATGATAATTCCAAATCATTGATCACAATTTTGAGTGAAAAAGAACAAAATTTTAAAAACTGAAGGAAATTAAAAGGAAAAAAATAAAATGAACACATGCACACTGCAAAAACTAATGTTTGGAATTAAGATACTTTTGCAGACACTTTCAAGTCACTTTGGAAACGCATTTGCTAGTGAATCTCAGTTTTCAGATATTTTTGATTCTAAGATATTTTTCTCTAGCTGATATCTTAAATTAAGACGACTCTTTTCACAATGCATCTGCATTAAATACATCTGCATCTTCACGATGCTAAGAGCAGTAGAATTTTAACGTGAGTGATATAGTTTTGTTGATGTTTGGCACCCTTGTTCTCACCTATCAAAATATGAACTACAGAATTTAATGATTTTCGAATTTTCTCTCTGTGATTCAACTGTTAAACTTTTCGCGAGAATTGGCACATCCATTTTGCCCCACTTTTGCAAAAAATATTCTCAGAAACTTCACAGAGTAAAGAAAACCCTGAAAACAATCTTTCCATTAATTCGACTGATGTTCGTCGATGAAAAATCGATGAACAACATTCAATGATATTTTTTCCCGCGTTCAAAAAATTCGAGACATCAATTTGGAATGAAATATTTGATGTTCATTCTCCTCAAGGAATTTGATATATTAAGTACGACGATATACTTGTCAAGAGAATATGGGACGCACGCGGCTACCTCACCATGGGACATCGTGCTACGGTACGCCTTGGGGTGCAAAACCAAGCATAGCCCACCGTGCCTAATAACTCGGTATTAGCTTTGTCGCGGTCATTCTCAAAGGGGACCAACTATGCATAAACTCCTCGCACTTCATTCACATTCTCGCCGAGTCTGTTCCAATTTCTATATCCTTCTTTGTTTTCTTTTTTCCCCATTCTTCACTCTCCTTTTTATTATCAACGGTCATACTGACTGCACCGGAAGTTGCCAGACAACGGAGATCTATCAAGGCACGTTTCGATTCAATTGAACGAATTAAATAATATAATTTTTTTTCTACTTCTTCATTTCTACGTTTGATTAAACCAAATGGTTTTCAGTATGTCAGTGACTAACGGCTTTCACAGTCGGTGGTACAAGAAAAAAAGGGAGTTAATTTTTTTTTTCGTTTTCAAAATGATTTTTCAACCTTTCCAGGAGCAATATAAATTTTTTCTGGGGGTGGGTTCCTTTCCTCCAATATTCAGTCCATTAGCGATTACTCAGGGGAGTCGTTGGGAAAATTAGAGAGGTGGATTCAAAATTTTATTGTTAAATTTATTTGTGAATATTTAGGATCATTGAGTGGGTGGGAAGCGCGAAAAATAGGAGGAGTGGTGGTGAGTACCATTTAAAATTTGAGAAAAAAGGAAAAGGGGCAAGTTTGGTGTTTTGAATATATATCCTCAGGGGCTTCTTCTGTTATTCAATATTTCCTTATGATTTTTCAAACCGATAATTATTCTTTCGGACGAAAGGCCAGAAAAAGAGAATCTTAGTCTATGGATGTACCTGCTGAACTCTTGCCGTCCTCGAGCTCTCGGACCCTCTACGCACAACCCTATAATGATTTATGGATCTAGAGTCTCTCGCGGGAATTTAAACGAAACATCGAAGTGAAACACTCTTTCATACGTCATCGATGAAATGAAAGGAAATACATCATCATTGAGGGAATTGGCCGAATATTCTATAATAAATTATTCTTAATGTTCAGAAATTTCATTGCAACATAAAAAAAAAGGAAAGATTAAAATTTTTGTTGGAAGTGATAATAAAAGTTGACAATCATACAAAAGAAATAATCATATAAACTGAGTAATTATTGCCCGGTCCTGATCATAATGTTCAATGAAAAATATCCACAGTGAGAAAAACACAAGCATAACTATAGATTCAAATTCACCACATCTTTGTATTCATAAAAATTGAAAACTGAAATAAAAGAAATATAAAACACAAAAATGAAAGAGAAGAGACGAAAGTGTCCAGGTCCTGCTAAGCAAATGAAATTTTTAAAAAAACGAAAAAAAATCCACAGAAAAATAAAAATGGAAGAAATAAAAATAAAGAAGAAAATTGTCAAAGAAGTACGAGAAAATAATAAAAGTAAATAAAAATCGGTAAAATATGTGAGTAATAAAAGTGGACAATGGAGGGGCAAATTAATATTAAGGTGAGCCCCAGTGGATGCTTTTGGATGAGGAGGGATTTGGTAGTAGAGGGAGAAGAGGAGAGGATGGACCCATGGTGGAAAGATGAAAAGAGAAAAAGTATAAAAAGAAAAGGAGACAAGCATAAACGAAAAAGATAGGAGGAGGAAAGGTGGTCGAGAAGAGATTCGAGTAGGGACAGTAATTTATCAAGCGCAGATAGGGATCACCGTGGTCGCGTGTATCTACCCGAGTATATTTTGTCCATTATCAAAATTTATCCCATAATTCTTTGTACCTATACCTTTCTCATCAATCCCGTAAACCCAAAACGCAACGTATTCCATAATTTTCACTTTAAAAAAACACGGGATTCAATAGAATTACAATAAAATTTCTGAGTAATTCTATTTTTCTTATTTCGTGAAGATACACATGGACAATATTAAATCATTCGAAAGTTGTGAGACTGGCCAAAAATGCCAGACATACCAGCGGGCGCGCGCCCAGACGCCGCCTGACTACGGTGCAGTGAAAAATAATAGAATAAAAAAAATATTAACGTTCTTGGATATGGTGAGACAAGAGAGGAAAGAGAGAGATTATGAGAGACAGGGAGAGAGCGAGAGGGTGATAAAGATGAGTGAGGTGAAGGGGTCCAGGGCGAGAGATGACGAAGGCGGAGCTGTTCTGATTTCTTTACTCCAGTCATCCACAAACAGACGCACCAAATCGAAAAGCAAAGTCTCACTTACACTTAAATATTCATTAATAGATTATTAAACATAATTGAATGAAGTAGAATATTGAACTCAACCTTCACCGGATAATTCAACAATGTATCAATCTAACGATGATAACCGTATTGATTAAAAGTTCCAAATTGAATTCAATGAAATTCGTTGAGTGTCCCGCAGAATGTCTATTAAAATTGAATATGAATGCGATTCAGGGGAAATTCAATCGCGTGCCAGAGAGAAATCACTGAATCAGCCAATATTCGGTTAACCGATTGGCAAAGTATCCAAACCAGGCCCCGTCGCCGTTAATAAATTGATAATTCATTCCAAAGGCGATCCAACATATTACACGCGTCAACACACGGCTTAAATTCCCCGTTGGTGGTTGAGGTTGCTTTTGATTATACCAATGGGTTATATCATTGATATTGGATAGCGAAGCAACGAAGATGCGACACAAGTATTGAGTCAAACAGTTTAGTTACAAATGGAAGAGAGAGAGAAAGAGAGTAGTGCTTCGCGGGTAAAGAAAACCGTCGTCTTTTCGTTCTCATAAATCTCACGTATTTGGCGGCGCAGAGCGGCCCTGACGGCTTCTAACGATATATTCTGATATAATTAAAACAATAAATAAGATGGCGTCCAACCGTGAGCGCCGGGGGTCGAAACTCCAACTCCAGGAATTACGTGCAACCTATACACGACGAACGCCTGAGTCTTTTCTATGTTTTATTCTACTTGTCTCTCGTTGCTTTCATATAGAGAGAAATGAAGGTGGAATGATGCGGGCCCCCGAAAAATAAGTAGAGCGCCACTCCATGAACATACATCATTGCTGGGGCAAAGAATGAAAATTTCATGAAGACTCTTGAGATGGTTTCAATAAGACCAATTGAGAAAACAGTGTTCGATAAGAATATACAAATATGTTATTTTCTCAATTCCTCAAATTTCACAAACGATCTATTTAATTTAGCAGATATAGGCGGAACTATATTTAATTGCCAGTTAAACAGAAGTTCCTCACCCGCCTACTAAAATAAAACCCATCATAATCCTCATCTTCTTCCTATGCATTCACCCCAACGTTCTTCCATCTTTCTCTCGAATCCCCATAACCATCATGATTATATACTCCTCCACTTCAGGTTGCAACCGGGATTCGCGCTCCTTCCTTTTCAGCCACTGGTAAATTACATGTTTGTTTCAAACCGTCCGGCCCACTTCTCTCAAGTACCGCATATATACCCTGATGAATATATACAGCAGCAGTTGGCTACGAGGGTGTTGAAGAATATCTTGAGTTCTGCATAATTCATAACCAGCATTCCATAATTCAGTTACCAAAATAAAAATAAACAATTCAATATCCCCTATCAGTAATTTGGTTCCTCATCTAATTGATAGGGTTGAATACAAGAAGGATATTGTTACAATTGGATAGCCAATCGAGATTCCCCCATTGGGGATTCGGAGAAAAATTCGTTTCATCGATAACAAGTTTATCCGCCCGGTTATTAGATGTATCGTCACAAAAAAAGTCGTTAGGACACATTAAGGGTGATACAATTAGGATACTTCTCGAAATAGCAACCCTATCGAGTCAATAAAGTTTTCGTCTCATTCTCATATTTGTACAGTCTTTACAAATTAATTTTTCCCTCAATACAGAAATGAGACGAAAAAAACTTAAATTGAAAGAACAAACCAGTGAAGACCTAATTATTTTCAGATGAAAAATTTGCATTCAAAGAGAGAACCAGTTTTAATTCTGTGGAAGCCAGTGCGCCGTTTCTAATTACAAAGTAATTACAAGGGCAACGAGTGGCGTTCGTTGTGTGTCTCTCATTTTAATTCACCAATATAGTGACCAAGTAACATTAACTATTTTAAATGTGTAAGTTTGTTAAACATGAAAATACATTAAGAATATATAACTATATATATTCCACCTGGTCCCGCTGATTTTACCACGGTGGCGTTCTCGTAATATACACCCAGTGATAAATTAATAAAAGCACGCTCCACCACTGGCGTTACACCCAACGGTGCAAGCTGTTAATTTTCGGTACGTCAGACGCGCAAGACCGCCAGTTGTACCAACGAGTTCGTAATTAAAGAAAATGCCGCAACTTCTTGATCTTTATACTTGTTAAAGGCCCCGGTAGAATCTTCTTCCAACTCTCTCCGTTGTCATTCTCCAAAAAGTCATTTTGTAATTACATGAGTCCTGAGTTGATTAAACACTCAGCGTGCATTCCATGGTTAAATTTAACAAAAGTTTTCACGACACAGTTCGAAAAATAATCGCCATGAAAATTCAATTATTAAAGAAATAATTTCATAAGATATGTATGGTTGAATAATGTAACAGAGGGTGTAAACACGTGTGCAAACAGTAAGGGATGACGAAAAGTGATTTTGATGCGTGACCACGTGTTTCAACTTGGGATTAGTCAAATTGCATAGGCCCCAAAAGTTAAGACATTAGTTGCTTCATCATCGGGACACGATCGTTGTTTGAAAAATCATGAAATCCGGTCCCCTCTAAACATAAATCAAGGAAAACAATGAGAAGATCATTTTATTATTCATGTGATGTGCTGAAAATTTAAGAAAATAGCTATGGTGGATTTAAGAATTGATCCTGCAATGAGCATAAATTTCAAAGATTCCAATTCAATAATGGTGATTATAAATTCTCAAGTTGAAAACTTATAATCGTGTTTGTTTTAATTAGAACCGCAGCATGGGGTATTTGTACGGTTAATTTCATTCTTGGCATTAGGGCGTTAATAAACTGTTATTTATCGACATAAATTGTAAATAAAAATTTACCGTGTTTAAAGAAAATTTTCTTGGTTTTAATTCTTTGACGTGGGGCATTCTAATGTGTTCGCTGAGTCGATGACATATTTTATGATGTTAACAATAAAGAATACGGAAGAAGAACCAGGAGCAGATTTTACGCGGATGGATTTCTAATCGCTCCAAATCCAATCTTGTGCCCTGCTTACTTCTTATATTTAGCCCTTGTATCCTTTTTCAATGGGGAGGACCCTTTTTTATGATTGACGAAACTGTGGAACCCCATGCAGCTATTTAATGTCACATCATGTGTGATGCAAAATGGCGGAAAATACGACAAGGATTAGAAGTGATACGTGTTCTTAAATGTGACCCTTTCAAAAAAAAATGTTGGTGAGGATAGAAAAAATGCGGACTGGGCGGATTACACGGGTGACAACTCATTCGAATCTTGTGAATCTAGTATTCTCATCATTTATAATTATAATGCATGAAGGGGCATGAATAAATACATCCATATTTTTTGCTGGAATGTTTCGTTGGTTCATTCTAGTAGAAAAGTGAATGACAGAATTAGCAGCGGGAGTTTCAAAGAGTAAAGATATAAACGTTTATCTTTGGAGCTACAACTATAATGATAGTGAAGTGGTCCTGCTTTGTCGGATGTAAGATATTTATCAACTGTTGGAGAATTCATCTATGATCAACACTATGTAATGCAGAATATCTATATTGTCGACAGTGGTATGAAAAGATCCCATTGGGTTCAAGGTTTGAAATCGGGATCCTCCATTGATGCTCTTACGTAACATATTTATATATTTATCCTTCCTTTCTTGGAATAATCAAAACTATTTCATGATTAACAGTTCTTTTTTACAGAAAATCTGCTCATCTTTCTTCACCGGAGAAGTACGTTAAAGTGACCGACCATATTTCAATAACACGGTTCAAGATATAACTTTTGCGATGACTGTAAAAAAAAAATTCATCTCAAATACTTTCATCCACCTTGGGCGATTCACAATACATAGAATAACAAAATTCTTACTTGAATTCCATGCTCTTTGACGTATTCGTCCTTGATTCGGAAAGAGGGTAGAGTTGTGCATGAAATATGTATTCTAAGCAACACAAGATTTGAATCTAGGTCCTCCAATGGGAATGATTCAAAATTCGCCGTAGATCTCTTACCCATAGTTCTCACACTCATCATCATATGGTCAAATTGATTGGGATTATTCAATAAAAGAAATACAAGTAGTTTACTGTCACAATACATAATTTATTATTCAACACTCATTTTCCATAAATATATATTATATATTCATCTCCAGATATACATAATTCTTGTCTCCATATATAATTTTTGTTTCCGTATAAACTACCTACAGCGTTTACATCACTCTTTCAATGAATATTTTTGTACCAATCTTACAAATCTGTTCCACAATATTCAACCCGTTTTAAAACAGCCTATGTGAAAACATATTTCTGCAGATTTTCAATGAATTTAATTAAATATATGTGGAAATCCACAGTTCTGATAATTGTTAATCGCGCAACTACCTTCACTACTCCAGCCTTGTGTTTTTTATACTCATAATTCACTGTTTATCTATAGTTCCAATGAATTGAAGATTATTATTTTATATTGTACGGAAGATCTGCAAAAATACATCACAAATTTAACCGACAAAGTTTTTCAACAAAACCATTTCTTTTAAAATCTGAATTCTCATCTCATATTTATTATTTTTTCCCTTCGATTTCTAAAGCTCTTGACCTGCAAGAGATAGTTTAACATCACATTAGCCACTAAAGTTTACAATACAACGAATATGTAACGGCATGTAAATTTAGCTCATCATGCTATTTGAAATTATAGTTGATCGTCTCATTCATGTATTCCTATAATCAAATAACAATCGAATGCTTTTGTAATTATGAGAATACAATAAATGCATATTGAAGACACATATGCGTCCACGCTCAGGCAGTTGGCAACAACTGTCATTATCACACTCAAGTTTAGCAATTCTTTTCTTTTCCAAAGTTTTAACTGAAATTACAACATTTTCTAAAGCCCGTGTATACTCATCACAGCGATATATTACTTGTGAAGTATAATTCACCTACATATACAATATTATTTAATATATATTCAACATACGAACGGATCCCTCCAAATTTTAATCAATATACGATTTTCCAAATAAAAGATCATTCCAATATTCTTGCCGAATATCTTTGAGTATTTATATACACATAACAGGCAATTACTCTATTTCATTGTCTATATTTATTATTATATATGCGAACCATAGCGTTTACGTTTTTGTTTTTATTGTTTATTAATTAACGACCAATGATTGTACGAGTAGGATTGTGTGCACACAGCACATCAAATACATTTATAAACTCCACAGAAGTATATTGTCTCATTTATAAGTGCTATAGAATTCCTTTCCTCTTAAGGTATTATGGTAGCTGCACCTGATCTGACTTACTCCCTTCTTTCTGTATTCGACCAAAAGATTCTATTATCTTATATTTTAAAGAATTTCTTCAAATTTTTTTCGTACTTAGTTTGAGAGATATTAATTGAGAAAGATGCAATTTGAGTGCGCATAAAGTAATAGTTTAGGTATCATTCCCGTATGAAATCTACATTTTATCAAAAAAAGGAAAATAGCTCGCTGAGCGCTATGACAAAATTCATAATTCGAAAGACTTATGTATAAACTCCTTTGTGCGAAAAAATTAGCTATTCAGTGGCGGTATTCGATGCAAACATTGTTTAAAAATATTCGAATTTTCAGTGTCCTTCTCTTACTTATGAGCAATCTCTAACGCACTCACTCTCTTACTCGTAAACAGACGGATTCGATGCCCAGTAAAAGAATATTTATAATTATCCTACAATGTCATTTCGTTATTCTGAATCATAAAGGGAAAAGAAAGAAGGAGGAAGACAGGTAATTAACCGGTATAAAAACTGAGATCCAGTAGTACCAATGAGAATGAATAAAATTGAAAAAAAAATATTCTGAATCATGCAGAGCATGGTAATAATTGAATAACTTTTTTTCGTACTAATATTGATACTGTTCTATCCATTTGAAAGATGCGCCCACTCAAATCTTCTAGTAGTTACCAAAATACCGTAAAAGGTGAATTAATAGGATGTTGGATGACTAGTAACTTTTAATAACTTTGTAATATCTATGAAATTAGAAGACTCGACGTTCAATGAAACAAACGACCAAAATCGGTCTTATGGCTTAAATAGACCCTAAAGCTGTACCAAGTTCACTCAGGCATTTTGTTTTAACCTTATATCTTATTTTCTAACAATCGTAAGACCGAGCATGCAAAAGGTTCTAATGAGTTGCCTCCTAACATGTTAATAATAGTTTCATTTTTGTTTTCTCAAGGGATCTCTGAATGTCTAAAAAATGATTTCAGTATGTTTCTTTGTAGTCTCACCTTAACTTCCACTGCAAATAATTAGGAGTACCACTCTTCGTGCATTAAATAGAATTTTGAGATGCGCAATCCTGATTACTTGCAGTGAAATATGATATCGAGAAAAAGGTACAAACTCCTACTCTTTCATCGAAGCTCAGTAATGATTGTAGAAGAGGATAGTGCAATATTGATTCGTGTTATTTGTATGAAATATTTGATTCTTAATACTTTAGTTATTCCTAAAAAAATTAACTCGATATCCATAAGACATGAAGTAATTCATTTCCTCATTATTATATTAATGCTAAGTAATTAATTCATTTCAGAGGCTATATATTATTATATCATTCGAATGGTACCAACATTGACTTGACAGGAGTAGTTTTATTTTTTCAGATTTCATTATTTGTTCAACTTAATGTCTCTTGCAATCTGCCTGAATTACAGACACAATTGCTTTGTGCGCAGCATTTGATTACGTACTTCAGCTAAATTGAGAATATTCTCTTTCAAATCAAGTGAAATTAAAATTTAATTAAAAATACTAAACCACAAATCAACAGATCAGAAAATTCAACATTATCAACAGAAATTAAATAATGTCTATCAATATTCATATAATTTTTTCTCTCAAATTGACTAAACATATTGACTGATGATGTCTTTTTCATTGATTCAAAGTCAAATAAAAATTCCATCATAATTCCACTCGACTCACAATGCTAAAAGATCTCTAATCCTTAAGTAATAATATTATTATATCCTTATTTTCACCTTCCGCTGAATGATTCTAGAAATCATTCTATAACTTGTTAAACATAAATTTCAATTACAAGATAACTTGCATTAATCTTAAACAGGACAAATCAATGAAGATTATGACCTTCAGTCATTACGCTTAAAATCTCGTTAAGTCCTGTTACACTATAATATTGTCAATATATTTTAGCAACTGTAATTCGCCTGATGGTGTATCACTGTTGCCTTTCATTTATTCCATTAAAACTATGTGCTTCTAATACTATCCAGTATTGACAAGCACCAGAATTGACATCTACTAAAAATTATTACACTTCTTAGTGTCTATCATTACATTTAAGTTATATTTATTTCATTCATCACATTGTTTTAGTAATCAATATTGCTCTGTTCGGGTTCAATTTGTGGGGTTGAATTCCCAATTTATCATGAAGTTTGAAAATTTGGAAAAATAACTGATTGTTTGGGTTTTATTGTTTTTTTTCCGAAAATTTACCAATGCAACATAATCTATATTATCTAGTTATACTATTATAATCATTATATCTTAATGCATCATACATAATTTTTTCATTATCTTAAACTTAAAATTACATTTATTGTCCATCATGGAACATTTCCTTAAAACTATTTATTGTCTCCTCACACAGTATTGTCGGTTATCATTAATTATCCTTCATATATTAGAACTAATGGTTGTCTGGATACTAAGGAAGACAATTATTGTCCTTTTTCATCGTTTATTGTCATGGAGCGAAAAGAAGTTAACATGTTTGAAAATTAACGGTTCTGTTCAGAAATTCATTCAGTACCAAAATGGTAAACAGAATTAAGTTATATCTGGTAATCTCATACGGCTTAGTTGCCTTTGCCACTTTGTACCTCAATTCAATTCCCAAAGAAAACGAAAAATTTTAAGAAAAACTGATTCTATGAAATATATACCAACAATACCACAGTATTCTTATTTGCTTAGAAAAAAGTCTAAGACAATTAGTAAGGCTCCTATTCATTATAAATAATATAGTTTCACATAAAGTATATTTGTTTAAAAACCAATTATCAATTGATTTTAGAGTGCGAATGAAAAAAGTGCGGGTGCAATAGATTATCCCTAGAATTCAGTCAACATTTTTAAGATATACTGCCTATTCTATCTGATTAATATTATTATGAATCTACCTTTAATGACTATGCTGGAAGCTGAGCAGAAGCAAGCTTGAGTGAGCAAAGAAGAGAAGAAAACATTGTTTTTATATTGTTCTTCTCGAGATATTTTTTTGCAAGCTGTAATAAGTTCTAAAGATCTATTCCATATAAAGCTTACCCTATAATACCTTATATTTCATATTTACACAACATTCCTCTACCTAAAGCTTAGAGCTATACCTACGTTAATATTCCCAGTTTTAAAACCCATTATTCACCTTCACACGCGTATTTTGTATTACATTTTCCATATACACAATTATTGTCTTAGTTCGATCTAACGCATTATATGCGATACACTCATCTTACTTCATAAAGTACTTATAGATAAACTATACAGTGGAAACGATTCGAAAAATGTGAAAATACTCATTCTCTTTCAATTTATCTCATGGTAAAAATTATTATCTTTGATTCATCATGTTGGGTCTCTAAACTATTCGTTATGCCGTATAGAATCGTTTCGACTGTACTTTTGAAACAAAAAACATTCGTCACTTTGTGACAAATAATCACACTACAAGTCCATGACATAGAAAATGTTTTTGGGACACATCATATGTGTCAATTTTTTATTATTTTTTATTCCTGTTTTTTTTTCTTCAATATATTACCAAAATTATGTGAATTTGTTTTTTTTTCAAAATCCTTTTGTTAATGGAATCCCTATAAAATAATGCCACGGCCATTTCGTTTCGTTTTGTTTTGTATCTGAACTTTACTATAAATTTTATATAAGTCAAATAAGTGCGTAATTTTTTGTACGCGATAATTCTAATATATATTCGTTTCCTATATTTTACTATGTTTCCAAGTATTTCACTGTCATTCCAGAGCCGTGCCGCAAAACATTGCGTTTGCCCAATTGTATCAAATATATCAATTAATAGAATTAGAAAAGAAATGATTTCTCGTCTATTTGTTTTTCATTAGTAAAAAATTCAATCGCTCCGTTGTATAATTCTTTCAGTATTTTTTATTGTCTCCGAAAAATCCGGATTTTTGGCGTAAAATATATAGAATCCGCTATGACGGCAGTATCAACGCCAATCGCATAATTCCATTCGGTAAATATCCATTTTGAAAGAAAATCGTTGCATTCAATTCCTCACCTTCAATCAGCTCGGCATATAACTCTAATTCATAAGATCCATAGTCCATTTTTCAAATCTTCTCCTTACCTCCTTAGTATTGAATTTTTTCTTGCCGAGCCTCTTGATAACCTTCCTATGTTAGCCTTTCTCTCGCTCTGAATACTTGGCCATTTCTTGAAGTATCCATGGTACATATTTCGGTACATAAGCATAAACACCAGGTAATCTTGGATGTGCACATTTGATGCCCCAACTCACAATTCCACCTACAAACCATCGCTCTGGATCATTCTGATCTTGACAAAGAAGAGGTCCGCCAGAGTCACCCTTGAATGGAATAAAAGAAAAATCTTAATATCTAGTGTTCTATCTGAAAGAAACACTCCATCTTGATACTTTGACAACTTACTTGACAGGCATCTTTTTTGCCCTCTGGATACCCAGCGCATATCATTCCATCTGTGACATTTAGCTCTTTGTGCTCGAGCCAAGCATTACAAAGATCTCTCTCCAGTACTGGTACTTTCACTTCATTGACAGCTGGCTCGTACTGCGAAGCTACGGTTCACAGTGAAGTGTTGAAATAAGATATATATTTACAGCTCGATAACTTCAAGGGGTAATACTTACAGTCAGTATCTTCCTTCTTTCCCCAACCAATCACAGTGCAAACAGTCCCTGGTGCCAATTCTGTATCAGATTTCGGTAAACAGACTGGTCTTAAATGGTCATGAAAATTGACACGTTCTTCTAACTGGAAGAGGGCTACATCATTATCATGAGCAATACCCTCGTTGTAGATAGGATGTGGTACTACCCTCTTCACTTTCAGCTTTTCACCAAGATAAGTATGAGCATATCTTCTGGTGATACCAAGCTGGATAGTCCAGTCTGAGAGATCCGAGTGACTAAAACTATTCCCTTTTCTCAATTTTACGTAGAAAGAAATTTGTTTTATTTCAAATAATTACGCAAAGGTACTCACTTGCCAACACAGTGGGCAGCTGTAAGGACCCATTGATCAGAGATAAGTACACCAGCGCAGTAAAAGATTTCCTCCGGCCCTCCAAGTAAAGCTGCCAAAAAAGGCCAATCCCCAGGAGTTGATTCTACTCCACCTACTATTCGAAGTTGCGCTTTGGCATTGCCAGCATTATGCCGGCGTCTACCGCAAGCTGTATAATGATGCTCGTCAATTGATTGATTTCTACATTTATTGATTAAACATCTTATATATATGCACATACCATATTCGGAACAGGTCAATTCTACAGTTCGATAGTCACTTCGGTCTGAACAGGCTTGCAGCTCCTTGAGAAGATTCACTTGGCCTTTTTGGGCAAGTCTCCAACGTTGTGGTGTATCCATCAGTGGTTCACTAACCGTTATATTGTTACTTCTCATGGAGAAAAGAGAAGAATCGACGATGCTGTAATGTGAAGGCAAAAAAAAGAAAAAGTGAATCACATCTCCACCATAATTTTATGTTCAACAGCAATGGAACACCTTTCTGATAAAGATCCCATGAAAAAAGTCCTCGCTTTTGTGTAAAACAGAATTCCATGGAGTATCAGAAGAATTATTTTCACGAATGCCGAAAGAACTCAAGAGTATGAAATTTATAAGAATTGGGAATGAGTGAAGTCTGAAGGGTTTCGATTTGTGTTTAGCCCACCGTGATATTGCTACATCAAGAATAACACCCTTACACAACTATCTCGACATGCTTGAAGGATCCGCAATCATGTTATGGAACGTATGGTTCAGTCTATGGTTTCAATACTTCACTCATCTCTGTGATGTCAAAGTTTGACAGGATCCTTGACTCTGGAGAGTTTGCAGTTCAGGCAGCTTCACAAGTGACGTGGAAAATGAGAGATAGTGGAGTAGAGAGTTGCCGATATGATGTTCTTAAATATGAAGGGACTTACTCATAACCGAGAAGACGGCAGATTGCTTCAGCCGACGTTGAATTCCAGTGAGTGATGCAGGCTGGTATGTATGTTCTATTTTCAGCATGATACACTTGAAGACGGCCCTTACCAATATCTCCATTCCTTTCACTTAGTCGTACTGGAATGATTTCAATATGATATTTATCATACTGAGTGATTATTCTGAATGAAGAGGATAACTTACGGCAATTTCTTTCATCCTGACCCCACGGACAATCACGGGTTCCGTCGCACACATGTACTGGCGAAATGCATCTCCGTTCACCACAATGCAGTGTCGGCTTTGGAATGACATCTTTTATTTCCTTATTCTTAGTCTTGCTGTTGACAGAGTACTGCGAAGGTGGTGACGCGCAATCCCCACAACCAATTTCGTCAGTCTGATCGGCGCAATCCATGTGCCCGTCGCATCTCCAATCGACCGGAATGCATCTGGTACCGTCGCATTGAAAGCCACTGGTGCAAACTGCCAACATTCAGAATCAAGAAGGATGAGTAACAGCATAACGGTGGTATTATCAAAAGCATTCACTCGTAATACCGATAACTGCATTTCATGGCACACATTTCCTTCTTTTCATTCATTTTTATAACATCAAAAAGAAAAAGCTGAAGCTATCTCAAAAAGGTCAAGTTGTCTGTATACTTTGGCTTTGAGTGACGGAACTAATGTACATCATTCAAATATGCAATTTACGAATCTCCTTAAGTGTTCCACTATCAGTTCATATCATAAGAAATGGTTTTGAAAAGAATTAATTTTTTCTTCTGTCTTAAATAATTTCTGAAGGCTCCATCAACATCTGTACGTTGGCTGCTTCACTTCAGAATTTCATTTCCACGATAGTCCAGACCTTTTTGATCTACCTAAAATGAGTATTCTCATAGGGTGGGGAAAACAAGGTCCTCGCAGGGCTTTAATCGATAAACTATTCGCTTCTGACTCTCAGGTTATGAGTGCCTCCGGCTACAACGGAAAAAAATGTATTATCACTGCTTGATATATTCTCAACTATTTCGTATTATTTATATTCTCGCTATTCAACCAACTAAACCGTGACGGACCTATTCTTTGACATTGAGTTTTGTGATCTTCTCTATTCTAGCTCCATTGATAGTCAATGACTAAAGTAACAGATGCAATTTATTTTTCCGACTTCGAGGGTCAAAAAGTTATGAGCACTTATAAGAACTGTAGATTAAGTCCTTTCTTTTTCCCTCTCTGCTAGCAGGTACCCTTTTCCAGAAATTAAGGAAGCAACTTGAGATGGAATTAAAACGCTAAATTGATTTCCTAAGCTTAGATGAGTATTAGCAGAGGAACGAATTTAATTCCACCCGGCAATAAATTCGCATCCAGGATCAATTCTCTTGCCGCTGAGTGTGGCAAGAGCTGGTTGTAGAAGTATGGAGTCAGTTTCTGGAGATTACAATGAATAGATTAGGTATTATAAATTCCCATTACGATTTTCTCGTCGAAAAAAGAGAATTTAATTCATCGTGAATCTTCAATTCTATTTTATCTGACTGTTTTCCGATCAGAACAACAAGGAGTAAAACCTTTTCCAGACGATTAAAATTGTCGATGCATTCACTCATGGAATGGAAAAACTCAGTAGGACTTCTTATTCTCTTCGATGAGAAAAAAATTTCCGTAAAGAGAATTGCAAACAAATACCTCTTTCTATAAATTGGAATCATGCGTAATTATTACTTCTGCTTTGCTTAAATTAAGCTCATACTCTGTTGTTTATTCACAGATTAGTTTAAAATTTTTCAAAATGCCTTTTCCCATCGTTTCCAAAGAAAATTCATCAGCCGGAAAGGAGCAATAAGAGAAATGAATAGAGCGTTGGTTCTTGTGCTAGAGAATTGCATTCAAAAGTTTTAGAACAATGCGATAAATGAGAAAGCATTGGTCGAACAAAAGTGACAGACATACGCTGTTTCCTTTCCAAGGACGGAAGGAAGCTCGCTGGAACAAAGAAGCCGTTGGGACAAACGCGATGATCAATAATTAGCCACCGTTTTCTGCATTTATCGATGCCCCACGCTATGAAGCAGATGAGAATGAATGAATAAAGCGATGGTGTTGATCGTTGGCAGAAAACTTTAACCAATTTAATGGCAGATAAAGGAAAACGCATGAGTGCACTTGGATTTCTGATAACGACTCACGGAAATTCACCTTTCCCGTACTCAATTACTTTTCTCCCGTAGAATCATTTTTATCTCTAGACTATTTTAATTATCGCTCATCCGCTTTGGATCTTTCTTCTTAACTCAAAACTACATCAACAATGGAGTTCTGCATTAACGGCGATAATGATTTTTTTTCATCGTAGAATTTCAACCATAATCTTGCGAAAGCATAAAACTCCATTCTCATCCCTCCCTCGAAATACATATGAATTGAACACTCTATGGAGATTATTTTAATCCTCTCATCATATTCTCTATATTCTTTTAGTAGTTGAATCCATTTCATAGTTTGAAAAAGTAAAATACTCTTGAAAGAACTTACGTACCTGGTTTTTCAGCCCTTTTCGTAGCTTCGATTACTTCATGATGGCCAACACATACATCTGAGTTTGCATTTTCCGGAAAATACTCGCAAGCAAGATACTCAGGCAGTTTCAATCCAAAAACGTTTAAAAAAAATCCACACCTCCTAGTCATTTCTTCAGATTGAAGGGGAAAAAATAGAGAAAAAGCTCTTTATTATTCTCACAAATTGATCTGATAGATTTTCTCCAAATTTCCATACCATTACACAAACTTCTGCAAGGTCTGACTACTTGACCACGGGAGCCACATTTTGGTACGAAGACATTGCAGAGAAATAATGCAGCCAACTCATAACATCTGACATCAACGACTGCCTCATAGTTCTCCAGTTCATGTTGTGCATCACGTTGCCCAAAGTTGCCCATGTAATTTGGAAATACGGTGAAATTGTACGGCACCTTTGAATCCGAATTAACAAATATCCTCATTAAGAATAACATACATCTAGGTATCATCATAGTATATGATGGCTATGGCTCCTATGTTATTACTAGTCAGTTAAGACTCCTAATGATTATCGCTTCGATTCTCAATTATTGGGGAATAGAATTCAGGTGAGGTCCACTGATTGAGCGCTCTCAGTTTCTGGACTCAGCTGTCAGAACCGCAGCACTGTAAATGTGATCATTAGTGCATTGAATTGAAGCTGTATAGTCGACCTCGAAACGTTAATCCAACAATACAACTGCGAGAATGAAGGGATTCACTAGTTAATACACGAATTGAATCAAATGAGCAGGAATGATGGAACGTAAATAATTAATTAGCATTAATATTATTTCCGTTTTACAGCTCAATTGTTATTTCAGATGGATTCGCTAGCCTTCGAATTACCCTACCATTGTGGATTCAAAACCGCATTCACAAAAGAGCGGGAGACTCAAATTTTAACGATAGTTCAAAGAACTAAATAAAATCCGTCACAATCCTGTCCATTAAAAAAAGTTTCATGGTCTGTGCATCCTGAAATTCCAGACTCTGTGGTAGGAAAACCAGTGTGACCCCATTCCGTGATTTTAAATGACTACCATGGAACCTTTATCTCGCTGGGTCGTGCTTTCAAAAAACGGAACGGAAATAAAAAAAATAAATAAAAACTCACCTTATGATAAAGACAAAAATTTACGATAACCGGTAAGCATATTCCCGGGGCTGGATTCTTTGGTTCAGCAAGAGATGATGATGGTCCTGATGGCGATCGGATACCCGTTGTCTGGATCGTTTTGTTCTGAACTCTCACACCATTCTCCGGATAGGCTGTGAAACGTGAAAAGAGATTCTTTATCCTTGTTTGGCTTTTAGAAGAAAGGAACGCCTGACATGTCAGGCTATAATAGGAGAAATAGTCCCTACGAAGCTGTCCAATGGAATGAAGTCAGGGGATGAAAAGAAGGAAAAAGCAAAGATTTGAGAGAGACCGAGGCAAAAAACAATATTAACTGCAAAAAAATCCAACAGAGCAGATATTGATTCTGGTTGAAAACGGACGGTTTATCGTGAAAATCGTAATAGGGTATATTGTATTTCAATAACGTATTATTACCTGTTGTGAGGTCAATTGTGCAATGATTGTCAATAATAGAAACGGTAGAGATGAATATTTATTTTTACATCTTTATTCCTAAAAATGCGGAGGTATCAAATTTTTTTTAAACACTCATTTCCAGTTATCCGTGTAGAAACAAACGGAGAATTGAGATAATAAATTAATAACATCATCATTCACGTTAGACATAATACTGATGTAATAAGAAGACAGGCTGAATACACAGGAACAGACTATGGCTATTGATCTTTCAGATGGGTACAATGGGAGGCTGGGTGACTGTTCTATAAAAGGGATGGAAAATAAGGCCGTATTGGCTTGAATATTGCTTTCTGGAAGAACTTGAGCGAAGGAAAATATCAAATGAAATCAGAATATAAGAAAGGAAACCTCATGGATCAAACCACCAATACAAGACATAGTGGAATGAGAAGTCTACTAGATTCACATTGAGTTTCATTTGCATTTCAATAAATAAAATAGAAGGAGACATATGAATATAACGCTAGATAGAGAGGAACAGAACGTTACTACTTACATTTGAAATAAGCCAAGAAACCACCAGCAATTGCTAAGAGGGCAACTGCATTCACAAGGACCTGAGCAAATCTGAATTTCATTCTACCTCTGGTTACATAATGACTGCTCGGCCTTCTCATGTCTCTGATGATCTTCAAGAAAATAAAACATCAAATTGTAAATATTAGATTTTACATCAGGAATCTTGATGAAACCTCAACCTCTTCTCGCGTTCATTAAATTCAACTGAAATTCAACTCAGAGAGCATTGAGGAAAATGGACAGAAGACGGCTAGGGTTTCTTCCTCTCCCTTCAGCCGTTAGTTAATTGAATCGTTCGTGGGTAGATGGTTGGGCTCTGCGCCAAACGACCGAACGATAGAAGAAGCACTCTCACAAAATACATATACATTCTAGTCAAGTGAAAGTTCTTACCCTGTGATGTAACGACATATTGCTACCACTGTGAAACCTGACGATTGTCTGCAAGCTCGCTGGTGTGCTTATTGACTTTGTAATTGGGCTGCCGGGCGGATTCTCAGACTCTGGTATTAAAGCCCTCCCTGTTATTCCAAATGTTTCAAATATTCAACATTTTGGTATGAAAATTTCTTCTCTATTCAGACGGAATTATTTAATTATTTCTAATATACCTGGTATCCTGCCGTTGATATGCTTATGCGGTAAAAGTGGTGCCTCCATCGTTTTACTCGTATAACTTGGTGAACTCGTTTGACTAAAACTGTCTGATGACACATTACTGTCCTGTCTCACGCTGGCTGGCTTATTCGCCACGGGACTTTGACAAATGGCACTCAGTGGTGGTGGTAAATTCGTTTGCGTTGCCTTTGGTAATTTTTCTAATCTTTCAACAACACGTTCTTTTCTCAAATTATTCTGCAGTATACTTCGTGCTCTCTCCATTTCAGTGTTGTATTTGGCTTTTGTTGGTTGCTGATGCTGCTCACTCTGCAAACGTTTCTCAAGATTTCTAGATGCGGCCTGCAACGCTTCAAACTTGGATCTCTTCTCGGCTTCGTGGGGATCCTCAGCATCGGATTCAAACTTTGAACGTTGTAGTCTATGAGAAAAGGGAGATGCAATAGTGAATTGTGTTCATATATCCATTAAAAAGGGGAACTTTGGGATGAGGATTAGATGGTGGGCTGCAAGACTTTCAGAACTAGTTAACTATGCTAGGCAAATTATTGTTAACGGGAACAGTGCCCTCTGTCTGTAACTTGATTGGGCTCCTATTCAAGAGATGATTCAATGGAAACGACACGATGCTATTGCATGAAAAAGGAGAGTACAACTTTTCTTGAAACTCCACAAAGTTGACTTAGTAGATGTTTTTTCTTCAATTTTCTTTTTTATTGATTACAAACAAAGAAGCATATATTTCCCATGATTGAACAGGTAGAATCTGAAATAACACATGGTAACTCTCTCAACAATTTACCCGCGTTCATAACTTCACCAATATTGAAGAAAACGATGAAATGGGGCGATGAAAACTTTAAACTCGCAAAGAGACTCAATTTTCTACTAGGTTTCATGTCAATTCGTGTTCACATTCGGTTGCGGAGTCATCATAAACAAGAGATGATGTGAATATGTCAATTTCAAGAGTTGTGATAATAAAAGAAGAACAAAAAAAAGTACAATAACCTTGAGCTTTTAGTGGCCATGAAGTCTCTCCCTCTTTTCTGATTGTTAAATGCTTCATTCCCGCTGTGATCGACACTTCTAACGATACCGTCGTGTAGTCTCTTCTCAAGATCTCGAGCAGCTTTTTGAAGCTCCTCAAAACTAGACTTGAAGGATCTCTCATGATTAACTTCAAAGTGTCCATTCTCCTCGTCATCAAACTTCCTAGTGCTAAAATCGTGCTCAGCACTTTCATCTGGCTTAGTAAGTACTTCAAAATTGTCCTCTGATTCCCTCGATGTCTCCAAATCAATAAGTTTATCGTCATTATCATTACTGTTTCTTCTCCATGCTTTATTTTCAATTGATTCAACATTGACGACACCTTCATCTCCACTTCCTTTACGTTCATCTGGTCTTCTTATATTTCCAGTTATAAATATCGGACGCTCTTTCGTTCTTCTAGCAGGTATTGGTGGTGGTGTCCCTTTGATTGTCACCTGTATATTTCACGGGAAAGTGGAAAAAGAAATAAAAAATTACAATTGCCTTTTTAACAGATTTTCCATTCGCAATCTGTTTAATAGCCTCTATGCCGTGTTCAGTGAAACGTAACGATATTCCAATGCGATTGCATAAACGATCATCGATGCTCGTGTCAATGAACGCAGCCAATCTAGTTTTTTCAATTCAATGAGTCCAATGAACGGGTCCGAGGCACGAATCCCCGTGTGCATGAGGCTCGTGTTCGACCTAACCCTCCTCTGTATTTGTGTCAACTTGAATCTCTGTGTTGGTAAAATTCTGTGTACATGCTTATGTGTGTGTGTGTGTGTCTGGATTGGAATGATGTCCCCGGGTAAAGCTCCAGGCTTTTCGTACCGGAAGAGTGTGAATAGTTTTACTTTTTTCACTTTACTCTGGCTGAATCTTTTCAGGCAGTTGAATCTGCAATGAAACGCTCTCGTTACCGTCTTTGCGGAATGAGAATCACAAGGCAAGTACCTTCAAGGTACCCGTAAATATTCAGATTATTCTGTGGAATTATTTTTTTCAGCTCATTACATTAAAGTTTTTCGTCCTCTCATGTTCTAATACCTCAACATTTTTTAAAAAGTTTTTTAAATGATCATAATAATGCAATGCAGCGGAGTCAGTTTTTCTTAAGACACATAGAGTAATGTGGCAAAGGGTAAAAGTATGCATTAGCTTGATTATTTAGTCAGAAACTACATGGAACGACAAAGAACTCTCTTATTACGTTATCGCGATAGTACAACGCACAAGGTATGGTACAAACTGCCAGCTTAGCTTCTAATTTATCGGGCTCTCTATCGCTGCCTTCAGGCTTCACAAAATATCAAAGTGAACCACTGCAAAATGAGAGGGTAAAGAAAAAAAATCGCATTTAAAAAAAATAGAGAATTATATGAAAACGTTGGAAACAGATGATGATACCGAATGAGCTAAAATAGTCGGAATGAGAAATAGAGAATTGACTATTCGGCTCGAAACTGAATGCAAGAGCACTCGGATGTATTGAAAATCTGTACTGCATATAGTGCTTGAAGCTGAGCTACTGGCTTGACGTGACACAGCTGGCAAACTATGTATTTCGTCGGTTAAATTGGAAATTCAGTTGGAAAAAAAGTTGAAGATATGAAGGAGAAAATGAATTGAACGTACCGTTGGAGTCTCGGAATGACGGCGTGGTAACGGAGGTTGTCGTCGATTTCCGTTTGACGAAAGAAAGGTACTGGCCGGAAGTGCCACACTATTCGTCCTACATGTTCTAAAAAAAATGAATAAACAATTAAATGAAGATGTCAAGATTTTCGAACCAGATTTGTTTTAATGAAATCTTTTAGATGTGAATTTAACTGCACATTTGCAAGCACTGAGTATTTAATGAACATTTTTGATGGGAGAACTACGGACCGCAGAGGTAATCACCATCAACTCGTTCAGAGAGAGTAGCTGCTCTGGTATTGTGTTTTGTAGTAAAAAGGGGAATGACAATTAAGTCAAGCGATTCATTTTGGGTGAATTGAGTAAATGCGGAAAATTGTCCCGAAAATGCTCAATAAACATGATAAAATTTTGACCCATTATGTGAACCACCAGGTGCTCTGCTCATTTAATTTTCTCATCTAATATCTTTCGTAGGAACGTAGTAACTTAAATGGTAATAATCAATTTTTTTTAATAATCAAATTTACCAAATAAATTATTCGATTTACCTTGGTTGACAAGTTGGATCACTGTCCGCGTTTCTACTCCCCATTCGTGACATCTCAGTAGCTGAAAACAAAAGTTACGCTGAATACTTTATCTCTTCACTTATTACTCTTTTCCCCCCATTTCCATGAGTTATATGCTAATACTACTGTGAGAAGAGAATATATTGAATCTAGGAAAGCCTCAGGACTTTGAGCCTCGAAAGATATGACTCTGATTAATCGCATAAAATACGTCACATGGAATTTAAAATCTCGTTTGTCGCGTACGGCAATTTGTCACGAATGTCGGTATACACATGGGAGGGGAGACAGAGCTACGACGTCAAGGGACTAGAAAGGAATAGGAATGATCGATATTATGACAAAAAGAAATCAATCATTGGACTTTTAAGTTCACGATTATTCCAACCAGTATCCAATTAATATTTTTTTCCGTGTACACTGTTAGGAAAAAATTGAAATTTCATGAATAATCTGGTGGTAATTTTCATAAGCGTGACATTGGATTAGTTTTCATGGAAAGATGTTTACGAATTTTCAATTTTTTCACAAAATTGAAGAATGTTCATTAGTTTTAAGTAGAAGTAAGACGGGAATTTTATAACTTATTTGAATTTTCAATTGTACATGAATAGTCAGAAATAAAATGACCCGAATTT